>JAZHYW010009782.1:0-10390 GCA_037355805.1 Ixodes ricinus
ACGTTTGCAAGTTCGGCTTTTCAGGCCGCTGCCATCTTTGCTCGGCTGAGTGCGCTTGGACATCAGTCATAATCCGATTACGAGGCCTTGGTGCTAGGCGTCGTAATCGGGTCATGGCCGCCGCGCCAAGAGCGCACCCACACTGAGCACGATGGCGGCGCCCTGAGACCGGACTTGCAAGCGTATATAGGCTGGTCTCACGCAGCTGCGTTCAGTTCCGCTCGAGTACGACGCGTGCCTTTCAAGCTCAGGCATGTCTATGCTCGACGCAACTGTAGCCATAGCAACCTCTGGTTGTAAGCAGGTGTCAAGTGGTTGCAGTCGCAGTCAAACGAAAATGTGTGAACCAGCCTTCAATCGCTCCCAACCGCGTAAGCAAAATCAAAAACGAAAAAAAATGGGAGTGGAGCGATCAATGGGATTCATCCGATGGAAATGCGTGAGCATTAGTTCCTCCTTACCCCTTCGTGTCACGTAACACGAAATCATGTAATCCTACGTGATAACGTGACACGAAAACGTCATCTTACGTGATCACCTGATACGAACTGACGTCATCTACGTGATCACGTGACACAAACACGTCATCTTACGTGATCTCGTTACAGGAAATGACGTCATCTTACGTGATCACGTTATACGAAATGACGTCAGCTTACGTGATCACGTGACGCGTCATCTTACGTGATCACGTAACACGTCATCTTGTAAGTCAACCTCTCCCCACAGCAGCGCGCTCCGCACTTCCCGGGCCCGTGCAGTGCTGTAGTCGAAAGCAAGCTCCCTATGGCAAGCGAAAGCTTCTGAAATCCCACATTGAGAATACTCGTAAGCGACCGTCTGTGGAAGCTTCGCACGTTGAGGTTTTTGGTGAGATCGAGCCATCGTGTTCCATTAACTATTGGTGAAGTTATCGTTCAATGAAGCCCTAAAAAATATGAATGTAGTTGGTATAGACATCAAGATCTAATCACAAATGCGGTTTGACGTCGTTTAATTCACGTGTATATACAAGTGTAGCAATAAATGAGTTATTTGTGCATACATGTTTAAAAAAAGTGTTTGTTATTCGACATAGGCCGTTGGGAGAAGGATGTGTTCAGATTTTTCTTCATGAGCGCAAGTACACTTGACGCAATAAATAGTGACGATTTCGTCGTCCCAGTGGTGAGCAGGTGATTTCTTGCTCAAAAAAATAATGACATTTCACAAACCAAGTTTTGTGACATATGCTTTTCCAATGTCTGGCCACTATTTCGGAAACCTTTCAGTCTAAACGAGTATACTTCTGTTTGTTTTTGCTAGCTTAGGAGGGGGTCACAGAGCCTATATTTTTATCTTCCTCTAGGACAGACGTACAGAGTCATACCGCAACACGCGTCTGTGGAACACACAGAGCTATCGCTCTCCTGTTGGCGGTACAGTAGCAGACGACACAACGTAGCTCCGTAGTTTATCGAGAACACGGCTTTTTGCCCTCGCCCACGCAGCCTCCGTGGCGAGGGCAGGGGCGTGGTCGTGCAGCCGCGGCCCGTAGCGCGACCGTTCAGACTAGGGAAATGGTCTTGAAGAACCGAGAAATGGTATCTTGTATATAATAATCACATGTCGTTAGTATGTTCTACTAGCTAAACCAAATAAATATTTGCAGCTTGTGAGAATATGTTTGCGTGACGATTTACCGTTCGCACTCCTGACGGATGTTAGCGAATCATTCATGTTCGTGGCTCGCAGTTATCGGTACCCCCTCGGAAGTGACTTCACCATATTTTTTTTTGCTTTTTTGCTTGCAGGGCATTGTAAAAATCACAAACACGCGAGAGAAAAAATCTTATTGAGTACGCGTGATTTTGAGCTTCGCAGCCCTAAAGATGCCCGATAAATGTCGTCCAGCTTGGGGAGAAACTAATCCTTTCTGTTGGAAGTTTGACTAGCGTATGCTGGCAGCTCGTTTCCTGTCTGTTTTGTCTATACTCCGTTTCACCGTAACTTGGCAAACTTCAAAGGTCAGAGCTGCTGTGAGGGAATCACAGTCGCGGAGCAAAGCACGTGACAGCTACTTTTAGGAGCAGTTCTATGGCGCCATGGAGCGCGTATCCGACTGGTGTGTCTAGCGTCCTATGCTGACCATACATCAAAAGTGGTCCCGAAGGGGCACCAAATGACGTCACAGATGCCGGAGTCTCATGCTGCTGCATGTCGCGATCCTGGTGATTCATCGTAGAAATGCTGGCGAAAAGCACAAGCGAACGCAAGTGTCACTGTCGTCATGGCGTCCCAACGAAAAGCAATTATGCAATTTGGACGTTTTTGTAATTTGGTACTTAAAATAACTGTATATTTTTTTAAGAAAGTGAAGACATCATAATTAAATAGGAACTTCCATGCTAAAACATGCAGTGCGAAGTGAAGACAACTACTTTGTTTTTAATGTCCACGAAAAAGAGGCTATGCAGCATCGATCGTACCGTTTTTTTTTTCCGCACATTATGTGATGTTTTTTAACACGAAATTACCGACGTAAAAGCGCTGTGGAGACGACATGAAAAACATAATTTTGAAGGGAACCGAGTTTTGTAGTGGAACGGAAAAAAATAAATAATTAACGATTTTTTATGGTAAACACTTTACCTCTAAGTAGAACTTCAACCAAGTAACGGTTACGCGCTTTCATGCCCATTTCAACGAAGTTGGGAGAACGATGTATTGCGTCTTGTGAATACACATGTGGAGCAGCATGTTTATGTTAGAGGCATTGTGTTTAATCGCTGCGCAGTACTTGCCAAAAGAAGGTATTATTTGAGCAGTCTCAACCGTTTCCGTCTACGTGTGCTACGAATACAGCAACTCCGTTCGTAGAAGAAGTGATGAGGAAATGGCGTGCCCTTGATGATACGATTGTGATTATGAAATAAAATGTTCAATCAACCTATAATTGCGACCTGTCCGGTCGCCTGGGACCCGGACAACTAATATCGTTCTCTGAAAAGTCCATTCTAATATTTACAAGTTTTGTGGAGTTCATCGAGCGAATAAAAATGTTCCAACAATGAGCTAGACCTACACGAGTTCCCGAATCCAACACAGCGCTTTTGAATTTTAGCACTGTAGATAGTTCTGCGAACAGTGTATACTTGTGTGCAAATATTCGTCTAACAGTTTTTCAACGTTGGAAAGCATCGGAATGACTCAGAATAACTGCGGAGTTGATAATCGGGGAAGATAAGACGGGGACTTTGGTACTTGGGGAAAACGGACCGTGGGCATTTGAGACAGGGGAACTGCCGCGGGACAAACGTGCTACGATCGCATACCCTTCCAAGGTCATCGCTTGGGCCACTGCGGGCGTCCAAAAAAACCTTTTTTTTCTTCTTTTTTTAGGGGGGGGGGTGTAGGTGCTGATTGTCTTCCTCCTTTGTGGCTTTTGACAGACGCACAACGAGATTGGCAGAACAAGCAGGGGATTCATTTTTTTCGATGGATGCGTTCTGTCTATGTATGCGAACATGATTTTTTTTTTCCTTTTAGTAGTTAGTTGTCCTTGCCTTGACTCGGGTCCCAGTGGGTGCGTTGTCGTTGTATGCCCACTATTTTTTTTTTTAGTTTATGATAGTTTTTGCGCTAATAAGACAAAAAAAAAATTGTGCCTCAACAAAAAAAAAAAAACTTTGTTATTTTTTTTATTAGGAGCGTTTTCAAAGCCCGGAGCACCTCGCCTTCGTTCCCGTGACATGTCGCTCGCTTTCGCGTAGCACCCCTCAATCCTGAAAGCCACCGTGTTTTTCAGGGAAGAAAGCGATTTTAGGTGCGCGCAGTGTTTCCAAAGGTGCAGGATTGAGAGCGTAACCCAAGCACTTGAAGAGAAGAGGAAGGCGGAGCTCTCTTCTTATCGGGACTCTCTTTTATGGGTCTCCACGTCGCGATTGTCCTACAAAATCAACTTTCATTTATTTCTCGCTCGTGGCTTCCAAGTACTGTGCGCTACTATTGAGATAGGGTATAGTAATAGCTGATTAATACGATGCATATTTCTAACGCACAATAGTTTTGCGAAATCAAGGTTTCGCTCAAATGGATAACTCACACCTACAGTTCGACGCGCAATACCTTTGACGTATTGACTCGCGAGAGATGCCCCCAACACGGCTGAGTCTGGCGGTGTTCCAGACCCAACATCTAAATTTTGTTGCCTTACTTGTTACTATTTCGCGCGCATTTTGCGCCATATCGAAATGAAAGCGCATGACAAAAGTGGCGCTCGTTTTCCGCTCGATGGAAATTTCACGCCAGCTCGTTGTCTTCGCTGGTACCTTGAGCGTTTCCCAGCGATGCGGAGCGTTCAACATGAAAAAAACGTACGATGGCATCCTTCGTACACTCATTACTTCTATAACACCGAGCCGCCTCGTATCCTTTTGTTTTTCTTTCAAAGTACTAATTTCTTTCTGTGCATTACGGATGTTACGACGCTAAGTCGGTCTGCACCCTCGAATTTGAACTTAGGCTAAGATCAAGGAAGAACCAGTTTAAATCAGGAAAATATAATTAACACTGTAGCAAAGTAAATCCATCATATCGATCGGAAATACGATTTGACACATTCCATCTGAACACATACCGTGTGTGCACAGCGAATGCAATACCGAGTCAGCGTGCAAAACGCCGCCACACTACGCTACCATAACATCTAAGCGATTTTTGCATAGCACCGAGCACCGAAAAGAGAAAACAGTTATTCATTCACATAAACGAAGCAAATTTATTTAAAGCCCGGACACTCCGTACGTTCAGTCTAGCCTAAGGTTATCAATAGACTCGACCATGTCATTTGTCGAAACAGATAAAAGACGTTGGCAAAAATGATTAGACTGAATAAGTGAATCTAACGCACGTATTTTACCAACCGACGGTCGCGCGCCTTCAATACCATTTCCAATTGTCACTGCGCACCTTGGACACACTTTGGGGAGCAAAACATATTTACATCGCCGCCCGAGGTCTTCATTGAACGTGTAGTGCTGACCAAAATAAAACGCTAACCTGACTCTCAATCGCTCGCCGCAAAGGACGATTTCGAAAAGGCGGTACTGTACGTCACTTGAGATAGAACACCCAAGCTATAGAAACGAGCGTCGTAAAAAAGGGGACCGACATTTTTATTCCTACCTCCGAACAGAAACGAGCGCCACCCACTGCATCACCCAGCACAGAGGCCGGACTCGGCCACCGCGCGTATTATCACTGAAGTCCGATGCAATGCACACTGAGCTGACTGACCACAGACATACCAAGCGCGCGCGAGGGAGGGAGAAGCTTCCTCCGCCGGGAGAACACGACACATTTCGGGGATCTATTTCACGCAGCGGATAACGCGGGCCTTTTCACACTCCGATACTGGCGCCATCTAGAAGTCGCGCGTTCAACCACGTCGCGAGCCGCGCGCCATCTGGTGGCTGAAATGAACGAATGAATAGAGGTACCGCACCCTCTTAAGTGAATAAGCATTTTGAGTATTGACGCAGACCACCAATTTAAGCCCAAATGCACATTTTTCCTCCTTCCCTAAGGCTTCAAGAGACAAGAACACTACTGGATTTCTTTTAGTTGGACTGGGAAGTACGAACGAACCAAGTTCACTATAGATTGTTGACGAAATGCAGACAAAAGTCTGTATCAAGAAAGAAGCGACACAGCAGCCAGGCATGATGAGCCGCAAGACCAGGTCATTTGCGTGGAGGTTGGATGACGCCTGTATTCCCGTCCAGGACAACTGTACAGATTTTATGGAATGTACACACTTATTCGTTTTTAAGCTTGAATCAAGTATTCCCTAAACTACTGTTTTTCCTCACAGAGAGACCTTGCACTATTGATATTACAGAACACCTGTCAATTTTACAAAACACATTCAGCCAAATCTGCCTTCCTACAAACTGCGAAGAACCGACGTTCAGATGTTAGCATCTATAGTGTGGGCTGGGGCAGAGCCTATGGTAAATTGATTTCTCGCCTCATCTTGTTTCAACTATAATTATCCTAAACAAGTCGACGAAAGGTGGGTAACGATCAAAAAAAGGCGTTGAATGTGAAGCCCCAAAGAAGCAAACTCTCGTGTGCACGTGACGAGGTCAATCAGCGACGAGAGTGCGGAAACTCAAAAGCAAAAAAGAACCGGATTCTGCTGCCACTTTCTTTCCTTAAGCAATTTCTCACAGACGGCGTGCAAGCCAGCCTTGCTAGTTCCTGAAACATTAATTTTTTTAAAGATATATTCGTACACACTGTTGACGATGTTATGAAATCTTGTTTTTGACACAAGTCACTAGAAAAACGAGATTATGATTTTTTTCACAGATATTAAATTCTATATTTTTCTACGTGTTTAATCTATGTTAACATTCACTATTACGACCATTAGTATGCCACACCAAAATTACAAAATACATGCATAACCAGTTTATGACAAAACACCTAGGAATGATCGTATATACAAGAACTGATCCCATGAAATTATTTGTGTTAACCTACCAAATAACTCACAATTCGTAGACACGTTTAAATATACCCTTTGATTATAGTTAAACATTGCTACTATGAGATAATCCGAGGCACTATATCATTGTTGTGAGGCAAAATAATTAAGAGTTATTCCATGACTCGTCGTTAAAGAAAATAACTCCTTCATGTTCCAAACGTAAATAATCGTGTTGTGAAGCTGGAGCAATAAAGAGCAATCAAATTGCCGATAAATATTTTCCATGAATTTATGTTGGGATCTTTACTATAATTGTGTGATTATAGTAAATACCTATCGTTAACTGTAAATGCAAAACTTTAAAAATATGCAAAAGTATCTATCAAGTTAATATCAGTACGTAAAAATGTATCAATGTGCTTTCCACTACCAGCAGCCAAATATATTACTACACGTCAAACAAAAATTAATAATATTATTTTTATTTAAATACATTGTTCCTGTATGGCTAAAGAGAAATCAATCACAGAAATTGAGATCTACAAATGTATCGCGTCATTATTATAAAAAAATTATTTTAAATTTGACAGTTTCACATTTGATCCGAGTAAACAATGACTGATAAGCTAAATTCCGCCAATTTACATGTACAAACTCTGAATGATGCATATACCTAATAATAACCAAAAATGTATTACAATATTTCCAGAGTACTATACCATTTCCGACGAGACTACTGATGGAATAAAAGAAGAAAAGGCTGAATATTCGTACGATGCTAAGGGCCCAACAGAGAAGAAATGAGTGACTACTCAGCGTCGGACGCAGAGGGCTATCTACTTTTTTATGACCCAGTGATGTCAATGGAAGGAAATGCATCCATTATTACTAATGCGGAATGCACACGTCAGGTTGCAAGGAGTGTTCCAAATTGCATCCTTTGCTCCGTTAATGAAATGTGTTGTGCGAGTAGAAATCATTTTTGGACACATTCTCTTGCAAACAAAAACAAAGACCAGTTTTTCTTCTGTTTTGGTCTATAGCAGAGAAGATAACAAAATTACGCAATGTACGATCAACTTCAATTATACATTTGTAACTGAAATATTGCTAGAGTGATTTGGCTTCAAAAGAAGTTGAGCGAAACGAAACAATTTTATCCTGCATATGTGCAATTTAAATCAAAATGCAGGATCTACTAAGGAAGACGAGAAATTTTCTCAGTTTTTCTGCTGGAAGCAAAATTGTTTATGAGAGCTCGTTATTAAAAAGCAGGTATCACAACTTCCATTGAAAACTTTGGAATGTGCATGACACATCAGGAACTCACGCCACTTCAATTTTCGTTTCCCTGAAAATAAGAAAAATGAAAACGAGAACTTCTAGTTCAGTTTTCATATTTCACTATGGCCTTTCTTAGTTCTTATATAGACTGGTTAAGCGGACGCTGTTTCGCGGATCCGTTCATAAACAAGATGGCAGCTAACTGCATAATTATCTTAGTTGTATCAAAAAGGCCCTCCCACCTTGACAAACAGAAGCATTTGCAATACGACAATCCTGGCAACATAAGCATACATCATTTAAAAGTAAGCTTTAGGTGTAACAAATTACATAGTGTTAATTACGCGTTGCAGATGTCGACAAAATAGTTGCAGCGTTTAGTTTGGAGTAGCCTTTAACCATTGGATTAATTAAAAATAGTGTTACGAGACCTCAAAATCGAGGGTGAGCTCGAAGCTGCCCATTGTTTTGAAGACTTTTTCCAAGGAGAATCAAAGCACAGGTTGCACTGCCAAGCAGCACAGAGTTGGCCAAGCATTGGTCAATGACTGGCAATGGTCCTTTGGCCAGTGGCCAGACAGCAGCCAGAGATTGGCTGATGACTGCTTTTCTATGGCCATTGGCCAATGGCCATTGGCTATCAGTTATCCGGCCAAGCACTGGCAGATGAATGGCCACTCTTTGGCCACTGACCACAAGACCATCCACAGCCATTGGCCATTGCCTGGCTAAAATACGTATTGCTTGGGCTCTTATCGATTGGATCGTAAATGTTGAAATAGAGGAGCAAGATCCGCCGTTTTAGAATTTGACAACGTTTCCATGAAATGCTCATGGCCCGTTAATGCGACCACGCCAGCTATACAAACGTAACTATGTGACCCTCTCAATGCAGAAACATATATGTTTGTTCGCAAACTAGATATTTATAGATATTTTTACGCGGGATGTCTTTTATATCTGGTACCTCACCGTTTTCGTTTTCGCATTATGGAAACCAATGAAGGAAACTTGAATGCCAACCGAATGCTGACGCTGCGCTTATCTCCTCAGTGGTTAAGTAGAACTTCTAGCTGAGCATCTTACTTGAGTAGGTCCGAGTTAGTCGCGCAGGTCACCTCATGTGCTAGGAGAAGAACCACAGCGACAGGCTTTCTTCCGAGTACAGGCTAAACGGGCGAGCTCCGCGCTTTCGGCGTTCTTGCCGGGAACGCGCTTTTCTTTTATTTTCTTTTTTTTCTTTTGGTGCGCTTCTTTGGTTAAAGTTTGTATTGAAGAAAACATTTAGACTTTTTTGACAATGGCTGTAGGAGCACCTTCCAAGACTAATCTGAATTTGGTGTGCTTTCCTGGACGAGTAGTTGGGTTTTAAACCATGCGTGCTTAAACGGCGTTTTCCCCTTTCTACTTTAGAGCTGCGGAGTATCTGACGTAGCATAACGCAAAGAACGCGCCGAACTGAGAGTTTTGTTCCTCCGCGTGAGGCTCTATGACGTGTTTCACCCTCGTTGCTGTGCTAGTATTTTTTTGAGATGCGGAGGCATCTCTTGCTCAGGTCTATGTCCCGCGGCGTCGGCGTCGGCGTCAGTCCGCACTCACACTACGCATGCGCAACTCTCCTCCTTCCCTCTCTCCAACAGCTGCGCGTTGCTCTCTCCGCTCTCTCTCTCTACCAGCTGCGTGCACTTCGCGTGCGTTCGCTTCTACTCACACCGCGCGCGCATGCGCAGCTCTCCCTCCTCTAGTCTCCTCTCCTTCAAGTGTGAATATAAGCAGCGGTAGCGCGCTGCGCGCGTTCCCCGGAGGAGTGAAAGGAGGATAGTTTTGGGCGCGCGGGTCACAGCGCCACGCCAGGGCTTTCCAGTGGGGTGGGCTTTCCCCGCAACTCTGCGGCTGTCGTCTGCTGGCGTTTCTCGGCCGCTCGCGTCCGCCGCAGCCCAAATCCGGCCGGCCAAAAGAAATCAGTCAAGAAGGGAATAAATTAATTACGATCCGCGATGCTCCGCATCACCCCATGGTTCCCCTCGGGAAGATGGTGTAATTTTTTGTTTGTGAATAAAGGGAGTGCTTTTTTGTGCGGTTATCACGCTCCCCCACTTCTCCGCAAGATTTACAGTGATAAGTAAAATGGAACGCCGCGGTGCGTCGGGAGCACTGTGTTCCCATGAAGGAATGAGGCATAGGAATTGGCTATTGCAAGACTGGTGTGATGTCATATCAGGCATGAGAGCGCAGCCAGTGATAATTGCGAAATTCGGCATTGAGTTTCGTATAATATTCTGTCATTGATTACACAAATCCGGGTGTCATTTATTAGAATAAAAATGGCCCATGTCATTTCTTAGTCTCCCATAAGTAACCATCACAAGATCCAAAAAAGAACTTCCGGTTTTAGCCGGACGATTTCTTTTAGTCTAGTCGGGAGGAAGTTTGAGTGCGGCGCGACTCTTTCGTCGTTTCGGTTGCGGCATTTCCCTTTCGCGTGAGATTGTGGTGCCAGTGTTAGCCTCGGTGCCTGAAACGGCGGCGCTACGATCGCATCCAACTCGAAGCTGCACCGCATTGTTTTACCCCCACTCTTTAATACAATATTACAAAAAAAAAATGTCATATATATTTTTTAATATCGGC
>JAZHYW010009783.1:0-48487 GCA_037355805.1 Ixodes ricinus
AAGCGACTCGTGGAAGCAAAAAAAAAGCAGTTCTACGACGACTACATCTCGAGCCATCGTAACTATGAAACAAAGTCAAAATATCTACTACTCGTATTCCCAGCGTTGCACCGAAAGCTGAAACTCAACAAAACACTGCGGCAGTGTTTAGGTTAAACGTGCCAATTTATCATACGTAAAAAAATGTTTTGGGGTCCGGTAGTTTCGGTGCAATCAATGAAGAGCCATTGAAATGGCGACTTCTGACAGGGCCCGTGATCGCTTACGCCATTTAATCAGAGTTTCAGCCACACGCGTCGAATCCCTGCACCGTAAATTAGACTGTTATGTAATCTATGTTGTAACGTTTTGGCGTCTCACATGTGCTTACGTTTTCGCCCGTTAATTACATTGAGGACGTCATCATCATCATTTATCTCACTTGAGGACAAGCAGAGGGAATAACCCAAGGATTGCGCATTCCTGTAAATGTTTAAATATAGAAACATTGGGCAGAAACATTTACGCATTACTAAAAAACTGTAATGCAGTTTGAGGGGTTATGGAGGAAGTGGTTAGTGGCTACTGAATATATATTAGTGCCATTTATGTGAGAAATGTGGTCAGGTAGTTCATTCCACATTCTTATTTCCAATGTTAATGTTGGCAATCGATAGGTTAGTGAACAAAAATATTCAGTCTTACTTCATTCGCCACCCAGCGATTGTGACGCTCATACTCCCGGCTCGCTGCTCTTAAAATGTGGGTTCCACTTCGTCACGGTTTTAAGAGTTTATAGCCAGTTTATTGAAAGCAGCTATACGGTCCACTTTTATCATAAAATGAGTTCAAGTATAGAGTTTTATTGTCAAATGCCCTTAACAATTTTAAGGCAAAAAGATATTAACACGGTAATTATAGCGCATTTACCCCCAATGATAATTACCGTGAACTGGTTCCCCGCGAAATTATCGGGACACCAGCATTGTAGCGCTAAACTCCTCTACAGTTAGCAACATTTAGTGGCTTAGCTTAGAAACACTTGTGCGTCAAAAAACAGTGCTAAATTTTAAGAATGTTGTTAATAAGTATGACACACTTTGTGCGGAAAACATTTTTATGCATTTATGTTATGGCACCGAGTGGTTCGGAATCCTTAAGCTTGACTGTCTTCAACTTCATGTGTTGAGACTCATGATGGTGTATAGAAATGTATATTCCAATGCCCGGTTAACGCAAGATTACGTGTTTAGCAAACAGGCAACCATTTAAAGAGCTTCGCGGTGTTGGCTCTGCTCCGTAGGTAAACCTCGAAATACATTCAATTGCGGTGCACTTTAAAACAAAACAAACAAAGCAAATAAACGAAAATTGTCTGGCCATTTACGCCGGTATAGTAAAATGCCCATAAATAAATTCTTATTCTAGTTTTGGCTAGATGTATGACGACTTCTACAGCTTCGCGATTTCGACAATGGAGAATTTTAGTAGATCGGTCCGTTGCTCCGATAACGCTACTCCACCGCCGCCTTTGTGCATGCATCATATCGTTATCGGCTATCGTTATCGGGGTATCAGCGGTATCGGAACGATCTACTAGAACTCCCAAATATCAGGCAACGGCTGCCACGACGAAGCTTTGCTCTATCTTCGAGGTAAATAGTACTTCAACGGCTTCACTGAAGAAGCTCAATGCCGAGCGTAAAACATTCGTGAGGCACAATATGGCACTCCCATTCAGTGCCTCAGTTCAAACGGTGTTCAGCGTAGCAGTCAACATATTAAGTAAGAAATAACGCAAAATGTCTGACGAGACTTTCGAGAGCCAGCTGTTGCTCAAAATACCCAAGGTCAATAAATGGAACAGGTGGCAACAATAAAAACTTGAATAACCCTCTTCTCTTTGTTTTTTAGTTGAGGACAATAATGCTGAAAGTAACGCCACGAAAGTAACGGATTACTTTTTGGGGTAACGGTCACTTACTTTTATGGAAGGGTGATTGTAATTGTAATTAATTACAATTTAGCATTGAAGTAATTGTAGATGTAATTCCTTACTATTTTTCAGTAACGTGAACAAGTCTGCCTTGGAACTATGACGCGTCGCAGCCATTTTAACTTCCGTTTATTTAGAAGCGGGTTTTTCGCACTCACAAAGAACGCCGACTGCGCTTCGTGGGACAGTTAACGCTTTCGCATTAAAATATGACCCAGACTATTATTGTACGACTTATGTAGAAAATCTCTAGTAACGTTGGTTCCGAACCTCCGCTCGCTGCCTGCCAGGCCGCGTACTCGGTACTGGCTGGTCGCCGTTTGCGCATTTACCACATATTGTGAACCGCCCTACAACCGCTGAACTGGAGTTTTTATTGAGCCTCTCGTGGTAGGGGTTGCTTACAAATAATAAGAGAGAAAAGCGGAATTTGATGCTCATCACACCAACGTCTGCAGTGTGTGCGGCGCTCCACGTGATGCCAAGCTCCCTTTTGTTCACTCAATGAATACGCGTTCACTCGTTCCGTCCACTGATCTCTACTGTCGTAGGCTGGATCGCAGATCGGCAGCCCATCGATAGGACCACCGGCAGCCATTGCTTCGGTTGCTAAATAAATGACACGTTCAACAAATGAACCACACGTTCAGAGTTTAAGTTCGTCACAGAATCTTTTACTGCGGCTCAAAGCAGAAGCTTGCATCAAAACTACTCTTTGCATGAGCTTGAAACGATGCGAATGTCCACAGTAAAGGCATTATAGCTTATCGTCTGCTAAGCTCTGATGAATTCAAGATCACGAACGACTCCACTTTGACTTTCGGCAACCCTTGTCTCATTGAACCGCATTACAGTTTACGCCCAAAATATCACAACTCTCCACCCTCAGCTACATAACATTTATTTTAAAGGGTATATATATATATATATATATATATATATATATTCTAATGCTTCTTTATATTTGCTGCAGAATATAAACTGTCCTTCCGGAAAACACGATAAAAGTTTCATTGTTGAGAACAACGTAAGGTAAGAAATTGCAGTTTTCTCGTTTTTTCCATGGAGTCCCATATATTAGCTGATCTCAAGCGATGGCTGTCGGTGACTCCCCTCGACCCCAGCAAGACAAACCTCGATCGGCGACCCAGCCTACTACAACAGATGTCAGTGGTGGGCCCCCGTCGAAAAACAGACTGACCTGATGCCCCAATAGGCGAATGCTTATCAACTTTCAAACAGACAGCTGCAGGGTTTTCTCAAACATTCTCTATCATGTTTCATATTTTTGCTGCCTATAAAGATAAACAAATTAGCAGTCCCCAGTTTAGAAGAACGTTGGATTCACGTAGAATATTTTATCCTACATCCAAATAATTTACGCCTGGTGCCATCTAAAATATTAATTACATTCCACATTCCCCTTATGATGCTGGTTTTCTAAGCTTTTTTTTTACAACTAGAGATTATATGTTCAATATTGCTAGAGTGCTGGATTCTGCCTCTTATTGTCAACTTAATTCGTACTTTTTTTACTTTCGCCAATAAAATACCTGAGCACAACGCGAAGGTGCGCCGAAGTCATGTTCGCACTAACAGTGTCGCTACAGTGTACATGCCAATGAATAAAGGAGGCACTGTCAAGACCAGTACTTACATGTAGATATAAGGTAAGGAGCGAGGGACAAAGCGGTAAAACAGCAATATGTTGTTAAATGAGCAAATCAAATTATTTATTTTTATTCAATATATGTTACATTACTGCCAGCCCTGGTAGGGCAAAAGCAAGTGTAGAAAATTCAAGCAAGACAAACATGAAAACCCAAATACTATGCAGTGTAAAGAAATATTGAGAACTTACCCTCAACCCCTAGCTATCAATGGCTTACAAAGAGAAAACCACGTTTCGGCAACCTTATGTCCCAAGCGAAGCACATAAAACTAATAGGGGACCGACGGGCTAGTTGGTCCTAACATATACATGGTAAAGGAGTTGCGCAACGAAGACGGAACACAGAAGATGTGTAAACATGACATTTTCAAAATCAGAAATTGAGTGCAGAGCACCAACTGAACCTGGAAGCTCGTTTCACAAATCTATCACATGTTCATAACAGATCTAACGTAATATTTTAAACTAAGTTCGCGCCAATTTCAATAGCGTGAAACATATTTTTTCTATAATGCTGCACACCTACTACCACGCGGTCAGTAGGAAAGCGCCACAGTTATTACGTTGGTCATAATCAAGGGTTTAATATTACTTTTTATCAATTTTGCACCCCAAATACATCGTACTAAGTTTTCGGATTTTTCTGTGAAAACAAGATGTATAGAAGATTCGTGGATGTCCCAGCTGTCATGAAATGTAGACCAAAAGGGCAGGTTTTAGAACTGACGAGACTTTATTGAAAGCAAGTAACGTTCAGTGCCGTCTGAAATGAGCGAGGCCATGGAATATGCCCCGTGTTGCACAAAACATATTACTGTATACATAAACTCCGAGACTGCAGCCGCTTTTGTCTGCAGTGTCGGGCTTTATGTCATGCTCAATCATAATCAGCTGGTTTGCGGCCTTACGTTCATATACTACACACCGGTGTAAGTTAAGTGCGATGTGAAGGAGCACGGTGATTATCCCATTTTGATAGCAATGAACTTTCTGCATTTGTTTTCAATATGAGAGTAAACATGCGAGCTTTTGCTGGACGGGACTACAGGCAAGCGTCCTAAAATAGCGACTTGCGAATTCAGCAAACCAGAGGTTGGCCTATGCCGAGACATGAGCACACTATGGACTCTGTTCGCGAAGGACGCTGCTATGAAACGCAGGAAATGCTGATTGGCAGTTGTTCGTGTAGTGTTATTGAATCATTATTGGGTTAAAGTGGTTCAGCGAACGTCCGTGAGTGGCAGCGGCGGCGCCCTGGTTCCGAGCGCTGCTGCGCTGCTGTGTATCCTTAGGGCTAAGAAAATAAAGTGTCAGCCGAGTGCTGTCTGAGACGCAACGGAGTACGGTTATACTTTTATTTATACGACAGTTCGAGCGTTTGTCCTTTTATAGATTGGGCTTGTGTAACTACTATGCGAGTACATTAAGTGCCCCACTAACGTATGTATCATGCACCACTGCTGTATCTTGTCTGTTGCTATTCCATACTACGAAGAACAGCGTATCTGAAGCCATCTTTTCTTCGTTACAATACTCCTCGGCGAAGGTCTAGTACTGCGTGAAACAAAAACAGGAGCTAATTGGACATCTTCAATTTATTGCTTTTGTGTTTTCTCAATGCTGGATGAACAAGAAAATACTACCCTTGAGTAAACTTTGATACTTAGTGTTGTATTGGCACTAGTGTCAATTTACCTCTACACGCATGCTAAAAAGGTTCATCTTTAGAAGTGAATTTAAAATGCATGACATGAGCATACGATAAGCTGTTAACGTGTATATTCACTATTTTCTTCGTCTCCTACTGAATCATCTATTGACGCGTTGTAAGAGTTATAAAAGGTAGTTACACATTCCTTTCGATCCTCGTCCTTGATACATAACCTACGATTCGCTGATTCCGAACCCTGATACTGCCGTATTAAGGGTAAAATAAAGCCCTGAACAAAGTGTGACACCCTAACATGTACCGCTGGCCGAACAGGGTTATAACAATTACCGCCTATAACAGAATGAATAGCAGCAAGAAACCATCGTCCTTGTTTTTGGTACATCAAAGGTCCTCCGCTGTCTCCCTGAAAACAGAGAAAACGGTTTTTTATTGAACTATTTCCGGAAAACTTGAATAAATAACCCGGAGATATCATCATAAGAAATCACTCCAGTTGATTCATTACAGCAAAGTGGTATCTCAAGCCATAATAACTGTCTTCAGGTTTTCGTAATATTTCTCTCTTTTTTTTGTTTTGTTTCTGCACTACGTGTATAGATCTTACATCTAGGTGAAAAAGAAGAGCCACAGAAATATAAACGGTTACCACCCCTAGTTCAAAAGTTTCGCTCGGGAAGTCCAATTGTGTTATCTGCATGCGAAAAAAAAATGTAGATCAATTGTGTCTTTTTGTACGATGAATGGCGATACAGAGATGGAACGCTTTCTGGGGTATACGTCAATACCGCTCAGGGACGTATCCAGGGGAGGCCCATGGGGCCCGCCCCCCCCCGAAATCTTTCATTTTGCTGGGACCTCCTCTCCCCCTCCCCCTCATACAGCATTTTGTCGTGGGCGCCCCCCCCCCCCCCAGAACCAAAATCCTGGCTACGTGCCTTATACCACTATGAAACAGTCATAACGTACTCACGACCGTTTTATGAAATTAAAAACAAGTATATGAAAATATTTTAAGACGTGATCAAACTAAGCCTTCAAACGTGGAAACAGCGCAAAAAATTCGACAAGGGACAAGTGAAAGAAGTGCACGGACAAGGTGCACGGACAAAACCATTTCAGCGCCTTGTCCGTGCACTTCTTTCACTTGTCCCTTGTCGAATTTTTTGCGCTGTTTCCACGTTTTAACAGCGCCTTGTCCGTGCACTTCTTTCACTTGTCCCTTGTCGAATTTTTTGCGCTGTTCCCACGTTTGAAGATGTTCAACCAACTCGCCCAACTTACCGCCTTACTAAACTAAGCCTGTTTATGCCGCGTCACGTAGACCTGCAAGCGAGGAGCCCAACGAGGTTGAACTTATCGTTATGAGTACAGAGAAAATTACAAGTGAGGAATCATTGATCCTCTCCTCAAGTCTGGCTTCGAGAATGTATCAAATGTGTAAACTTGCCAATTTATAGAAAATCTACTGGATACAAAAACGAAAAAAACAACATAAAGTTTTCAGCTTGTTTTAGAACGGATCAGTCGAATACAGTTTCAAAAAGGTTGGACACAAGTTGCGATGACTGTTTTTGAATCCCGAGTTCCAATTAACAAACTTTCTTCCAGTGGGAAACTGAACCAACATCTCGAAAATCCGAGTTGAGCTCGGTTCTTATTTTTTTTTACATCCAAACTTACAGGTTTAATTTGTTTTAGATTTATTCAGGCGAAAACGCCTTAGTTACAAATGCATGCGCGTGTCTTATGGTACGATGAGTGATTTGGTTCGTAGTGCAGTTGCCGACAAAATAAATTTTATTATCAGGGAGCGACAAAATAATTCATACTTACATAACATATTCCCCCATTGGAGCATAAGGCGTATGTTGGCACACTTGTCGCAAGTTGTCGTTCGCATTCATCGTTAGTAATTATGGATATATTTCTTTCCAACAAGGTTTCTGGGAGGTAGTGTACCAAAGCGACCTCTGGTTCCGACGTTGGCGCATCGTTCGTTTCTTCTGCTGAACTCTCGCCACCCTCGGAATCTTTGACGTCTTCATCTCCTTCGTCCAATGGTTCTTCCGTCTGGTCGTAATAAATTTCATAATCTGAAAGGGTTCTAAAACAATAGATCATTATTAGGAATGTGCACCGATTAAGACTTTTTAACCGTTCGCTGAGCGACCCATAACAGATTAGTATTTGTTTAATATTTATAACGCGGAAGTTCATATAACTGAACATGTTTACCTAATTTTAAAACCCAGAACTGTACATTTGTTGAAAAAAATCTGGGATTGATGTATAGGTTCAGCTATGCAAAAATAATATTCTTTTTACGAAAGAGTTACAATTACGTAACAATATTTTATGCAATACCAACGCGCGCCCAAATACAGAGTAGAAAAGAATAGTTCAGGTTTTTTGTTTTGTTTCATCAAAATTATGTTTCGTCAAAAACAAAATTAATCTTGCCTCGATAATTCTGAGAAAACCCGGGAACACTGAATCTCTGCTGGTTGTTTGGAGCTTTTGGTGGTTTCGAATGCGCTGCACACTCAACACACACCTGTGGTCTTCGGATTCATCAGAATTATTAAGACAAGCCTACACTTCCTCAGGTGTAGAGTGATTTACGTGCGCGTTTCAATGATAAGTTTTTCGAGGATTCTGCTTTTTGATGGATGAGTGTAGGGCCGCAAATATTTAGTACTCTTGGAGTCTAAGAATCGTCTAGTGGCAACTGAAGTTAATCGGGAGAAAGAAGGTTATTCCCACCCTTCACTCTATGAATTGTTATTTCCGCGAAACTTTGATATCCTACGCAAGCTGCGCTATCCCTTGGTGCGTTGTTCCATAATTGTAGGATTACACGAGACTGAGGTGAAGGCAGAAAAATTACAAGAAGAAGAAAAGATGTATCAAACACAGCTCAAAATTTTATCGCCATGAAATCAATTTATATCGTGGCTTGAACAAGAAAAGGGAAAGGGGATACGATTGAAAAGGAAAAAACCCCGCAAACGTCATACTCTCAAGGACAAAACAGACGGTACGAACACGAACTGTATCGGACAGATTGAGGTCCAAACGACGGTAAAGCTGGATTCTCCAACCGGTAGCTCACAGTACCAAAATACACGTACAGAAGAGGTGACCTGAAAGCCGTGTTTTTTAAACTCCAAAAATCTCAAATAAAACCACAGTGTGTATGGAGGACCCAGACCTGCGGTTGCCGATAAAGAGACCGGAGAAAAATTCTTCAATATTTAAACATTTAGTTAGGACTACAGACTGGTTTGTTTTGGTCGGATGGCAAGACGAAGGCAAAACGAATCCTTTCGTTCACCAGCTGCCATTCAAAAACTGTCAAATCGGGTCTGCTTCGCAATCTGATAAGTAACGCAGTCCAAACATCCTGCGCGTCCTGTATAGCGGAGTCTATTCAAAATCTGTTTAGCCGTCTCAACGAAGTAAATTACCCTCTAAAGCTTCTGTCCAAGCAGTTTTGCTACATAGTTTCCTCCGAAAAGAAGGCTCAAAAAGTTCCGGGCAGGAAAAGCCTGCTGTCTTTCCGTTCTTTGTTTGAGTATCCCATAATCTCAAATCTATCGCTGAGTTTGCGCCCCATACAGCATTAGCATAGACTATGGCTTAAAAAGTTTACTCCTTTCACTTCAACTCAAAATGGTTGCCAAAAAAAACAAAACAAAGAGAGTGTCGCGTGTGTTGGGGGATTCTCTACAAAATAACTTTGACCGTGGTTTGTGCAATATTAGTCAGATCAAGCGCTGCGTTAGTGGCCGTTTGACCGAATATATACGGTGTGTCCACAATAAGGACCCATATTCGGAGGATTCAAAGCACGTTGAAGAAAGTAACAATTGTTTCCCTTTGTGGAATTGGAGGCCTGTAATTTCAACCGAAAAAAAATCACCACAAACGTCTGTTCAAAAAGTTAATTTTGATAGGAGACCATGTGAATGCAGTACATAGGACCTCCCTATGTTTGGAGGTCATCTGGAAAAGATTCGTTGACCTCAAACTTTTGCGTGGGGGAAGGGGGGGGGCATCTGTAACAAAAATGTTCTTTTTTTGTGTGTGAATTTTACGTTTTTGAGCACAGGTGTGTCCTTTAGAATGCAAGGCTTTGAGATCACCTCTTTTGTATGTGTTTGTTCGGACTGTGAACCCTCGGTTGAAGAATCCAGCTTCTCCGTCTTTTGACCTCAAACTGACTGATACAGTTCGTGTTGATTCCGTTAGTTTTGCCAGTGAGAGTGTGTCATTTGCGTTCTTTTTCCCTTTTACCCGGTTTATTTATGTATTTATTTAATCACCTCTAAAGGCCCACTGGGGGCATTACATAGAGGGGGTGCATGGAATGGCATCATAGCTGTACACCGTTGCAATTGTATGAAAATGTAAAAGGAAACATGACCACGCTAACAGACCTCAATAACGCGTAACATGGTGCATGGTCACGCACACTGGCAAGTAATAATTTTTAAATGATTAAAAAGTAATACAGGAGAAGTTTACAAGTGCTACTAAAAAGAGGGTACATAGAAAACCTTCTAGAAAAGACTTACTCAGCGATGGTGAAATTAACAAAGGTACCGAACGTACACGTGCAACTTAGAAAAGAGAAAACGAAATAGATGCCATGATAAAGAGCCACGTAAAAATGAGACAAACGTGTCATGGTTTGTTGTTCAGTGCGATTTCGCTTGCCAACCCATTCCAGTCGTCCATGGCTTGCAGAAGCGGGGAAAATTTATACAAGTTAGTTTTTGCGAAGGGAATATGAACTATGTTGGGGTGATCATGACGAGGAAAGATACGGAGGGTGGGATGACGTTATTATCGCGATATTCAGTTGAAGAGTGAAAGAGCTTATGTAAAATACGATAGCCTAGCAAGATATCTTCTCTGTTGAAGTGTTTGTAGGCCAATGGAGGATTTAAATTGTGTGACGCTCGCAGGTGCGTATTGTTTGAGCATGAATCCAGTTGCTCTGTTTTAAAGAGATTATAGCCGGTCATTTAAATACTTTTGATGCGGGTTCCAAATTATAGATGCGTACTCCAACTTTGCCCTAATCAGAGCAGTGCATGCTAGTAGTTCTGCTTTTTTTGTTGGCATCTACAAATGTCTTCCCAAAAATCCTAAAGATAGATCTGCTCTTTTAAGAATGTAGTCTATATGATATTTCCACGAAAGATTAGGACTTAGATGAATACCTAGATATTTAAAATGACGTTACTTTATCTAATTTTAAATCTATGATGGTATAATTCGGCAGCGACTGTAGGCCTATACTACACAATACGTAGGCTGGACAAGGTGTGACTGTGCCGACGGTTGAATGCGGACTAAGTATGTTTGACTAGGTATAACTCGCATCGCATATCGGCTGCAGACTAGGCATGGATAACCAAGTATGCTTAACTAAGCATCCGTCGCCGCGGACAATCGCATGGTAACGCAGGCGAGGGTTGACGGCAAGTCAAACAGTTTATTCGCTTGCGCTTTTGTTCATCTCCTACTTGTGGCGCCATGCAAAGGTATCAGATTGCAGGTCGCAAGGTCCGGGGTTCGATTCCCGCTAAGCGCCATGGTGAACCTCTCTAGTTTGCATTTGTAATTCCTGATATGTAGAGCAATTTATCACTTTCATGCAAATATATTTTGGATGCTTATGCATAGCCTGCTACGAGCTATATATCCCTTATGTTGCCTCGGCCTGCGTGTAACGCTTTTTCGTAACACTCGAGCGTTACACTTTTTCATGAACCTAGCCGACAAACACATTCTATGGAAGAAAATTGATGCAGCTTTGTTCATTCAATTGAACGCGATTAAATGTGGCGCTTTTACAGGAACATTATTAGCAAAAACTATTAAGAAAAGGAATTGTACGGATATAAAATGGTTGTTGTAATATGCCATACACACACTGAGGACGACACCAAGAAGGACGTCTACTACTACCTGTAGGAAGAATCTTGAGCACGCCGTGTTTAACGTCGTCCTAGGGGACGACCTTAAAGACGACGTCTAGGAAGACTTCTTGGACGACCGCAAAGATGACGTCCAGGACGTCAGGTCACGTCAGCTTCAACTACCGGCGCTTACGAGCTTACGCGACCGGAGTTAACATGGCCGGAGCTTTGGCGACCGGCGCATACACTTCAGCTCCATCGCTTCAGCCACGAGCACTTAAAGGGGTGCTGAAGCATAAATTGAAATTTTCAAATTTCCGTTCGGAAATGGGTCAAGCATGACGTGTAATAACCGTAATTCATAATCGCACGTTTGTATTTTGAACGATTGGCTATATTTTTCGTTCCAAACGGTGCACTCGAGCGAGCGCTCGAAGAGGAGCGAACGGAGGGCGCGATGCGTCATGGGATATCCGGCGCAAACAAAAACAGAAAGAAAAGTTTCCCCGCATTCGTGACGTAGCAAGGCTGGCGGGATTATGAGCTTTGCCCTTGGTGGCGTTGTCAGCGTTGTGGTGGTGTCAATAGCGTCAGCGCGTTACAACCGAGCCGTTCGAAGTGCCCGTGGGGTGACGAGCATGTGGCTGGCCCAAGAAGCACGTAGCTTCCACAGCACTGTCAGCTTAGGGCTGAACGGGGTGGGGAAAGCAACTTTTGTCCGAGTTTTGAGCGACTGGCTAATCTTCTAGGGGGAGAATGGCTGCATCCGGCTGCACAAACGAGGGTCCGAGAAAGAGGAGAGTCCACCCTTTCCGTCTTCTTGGACTGTTTGGTTCAATGCGCGATTTGTGAGTTGAGGAGGAAAGCTAAGAAGGAAAATGTTGAAATGCCAAAGAGCGGCGTTGTGCCAGAGGAATCTGCTACGTCACGACTACGTAGCAGATTCCACAACGTTGCTAGACTACCTCCCAAATAGGCTCCGCATGCATCCACCAGGTGCACATTGGAAGATCGTTTATTTAGCTTTAAAATTAGTTTTCTTGTGCCTTTCAACGGAAGACGGGTGTTTTTGAGGTTAGGGTGCAACATGCAACACATTCAAGCTAGAAAATGAGCGCTGAAATTTTGTTTCCCTACCCCTTTAAGCCACACGCGTTACGCGCCCTTGAGCGTTGTTGGGCCTATAAGGCTACCGTCTTGAAACAATATATGTTTTACGGGTGTCCAGCTGCCAGCTTAGTATGCAATTAAAGTATACAATCGTACTTAGTATCAAATTAAAGTGATTGAAAAACGAAGCTACCAACGAGGTTTTACACAAAACATTGATACGAGACGACCTTTTTCCAGTAATCTTCTGCGCATGCGTACTCCCCCTCCCCTGGCCCTGCCTCCCGCTGTCGCTATTTTCGCAGCGCAAAGTTCCGGTCGACCAATATGTTCAACAGCTATCTTTCCGCGTATTTCGTCTTTTTTTTTTTGCGATTGTTGTTTGAGTTTAAGTTAGTATGGGGCACGGAAGGTAACGGAGAGCAATGAAACGGCACGATGCCAATGTATTTTGCCGGGCAGAGGCAAATTGGGCATGCGCTTCATTTGTAGTTTAAAGGGTAACTGCGAAGAAAAAAAAGTGTTTTTAAACAGCCTAATTGGGACAAGCATGTCACAAAACAAATCTTCCGCGAAAAAACAAATTTTTTTCTAGCAATATATTACGCCACAGGACGTAATTTAGTCGTAGTCACAGCCTCTCCGCATTTGAAACTCCCGCTCTTTCGACGCCCGCGGAGTGACTGGCATACGTCACTCCGTGACGTATAGCAGCCACTACGTGACGTATAATACTAACTTTGTGGCGCGCAATTCAAAACGGACGAAATAGCCGCAAACTAAAATCAGTCTCGCGCAATAAATATTGCTGTAAAAAATTTTGTTTTTGGCGGGAAAATTGTTTTGTGACATGCTTGTCCGAATTAGGCTGTTTAAAAATACACTTTTTTTCTTTGCAGTTACCCTTTAAAGACAACTGCGCAGAAGGCGCTCGTTACTAGAACAAGGTCCATTTTTACACTTAATTATGCATCACTGGCTCTTTTACAAGATTATACTAAAGAACACAAAGGCGTGACATTATTTTTCTTTTGAAAATTTGTATCCATTTGGTATTTCTAGCTGCACCAAATAAATTAGTTACGTATCGAACATGCGGCAAACACCTTTGAAACTGCGAGTTGTTCTCTGATAAATACCCTGTACCCGGAGAAACAGAGCCGCGTCATTGTTAACATTCTTGGTGCATATTTTTGCAGCGACTATATGATCATACCCGTAAAAGTTATACAAAAGGGTTCAATTTTGTCAATCATCGGTTTAATAACTTTGTCGGGAACTTCTGAGTTAAAAGTTAGGTTAGTCACTAAGATTCCTAGCCTTAGTTATTATATACATGAGTGTGCCGCCGCGTCTCTTTAACTTTTTCGTGTGTATATACGAATTTTCTATTATTGGTTTGGCATATACATAATATAAAATATTCGATCCAAATTAGAGACATCCATATAAGAACTAATATAGTGACTGAGCCATAAGGACATTATTGGTTTAACTACTAGATTTTGTATCTCAAAGTAGATTTATCCCTATCCCTGATCAATAAACACTAACATGACAAAAACATCGTCCGAAATAACGTCCGAAATAAATAGTTTCAGGAAATACGCGGAAGCACCCGCATTGTGTTAGCGTATTTAAGCATAGGCGTAGACTATGGGGGGGCAACGGGGCTCGTGCCCCCCCTGGTGAGATCCAGGGGGGGGCAGAGCCCCCTCCGGGCCCGGGCCTTGATCTTTTTTTTTTTTGCTTGTGTTTGTTGTTAGTTTGTATTTGATAATTTGTATTTTGTCTTAAATGTATAATATTTCACCCATGTTTGTGCACCACACAATAGAACGCTAAGTTGTTTGTGGGCACTGGAAAATAAACCATTATTATTATTATTATTATTATTATTATTATTATTATTATTATTATTATTTTCGAGACGCTGTTTACGTGCCATGTAACGAGCTTCTAGTAGTAGGATGTAAACAAAATAACGCCCACGTTGCCTTTATTGACAAAATACGTGGGAAATGGAATCCCAGCGTGCTTGCGTTAGCTTCAATCTCCGGTTCTGGCGAAAACATAACGCGCAGCACCCCCCCCCCCCCCCGGGGAACTTCTCAGCCCCCCCCCCCGGGAAAATGGAAAGTCTACGCCGCTGTATTTAAGCATCCGTTGCCTGTCACTGACCGGCCTATGTCGCATACTCCAGGAAACTCTGTTTCATTGAGAGGCTTGAATTTAATATTCCTAAATCCTTGCACTCATTTCGGTTTGTTTACGTGAATTGATATGTGGAACAAAATGAGACAAGAAAAACATTTACCGTAAACCATGCCCCAGCCCACACCATAGAGGTTGACATCTGAAGGTGGTTCTTCGCAGTGATCAGGAAGGCAGATTGGCTGAATGTACTTTGTAAAATTGACAGGTTTGCTTAATTTCAATAGTGCAAGGTCCTTCTGTAAGATTAATACGGTAGTTTGAAGAAAAAAACAGACTCAAAGCTGCTTTTTATTTTTCAACAAGAATACATACCATGAAAAGCGTACAGTTGTCCTGAGGGGTACACAGACGTGATCCACATCGATGCAAATGACCTGGTCTTCCAGATCCTCATGAACTGCAGTTGTATCACTTTTTTCTAGATAGACTTTGTTTTCTGTGTTTCGTTGACAATGTACGGTAAAATTGGTTCGTTTTGTAGTTCCCAGGCGAACTGAAAGAAAGCCTGTAGAGTTCTTGTCTCTTGAACCGTTAGGGAGATGGAGGGGGAGAGGCAAAAATGTGTATTTGATGTTAAATTGCCGAAGTCTACGTAAAAATACAAAACACCTCCACCACTTTAAATGATACACGAAAAAAAAGTTGATGTAATCACGACGGCATCTATTGGAGACCTGATGATTACGGAGCATGAGAAGCATGCACCCTATTTACGTACCGAGCGTTCCATCTAAGACGGAGACAAAAGCTGCTGCAGTAATTTGATAACAACTAAACTCCTCGCACGGTTTTCTTCTTTTTTAAGGTGAGGGGGGGGGGGTAGTTACTTTTGAAGGAATCATTAATCAATAGAGATTGATTCTGCAACTTTCAACGCAAACGTCATTGCTTATCGCTAATCAAAGTCGCAGTCCCACCACATATATGAACTCTTATTGTTTTGAGTATTTAGAGTTTTGCTTAAAACAAGCAGTGAAGACCACACTAATGCAGTCTGTACACGTGAGTTATACGACCAGGGAGGGATATATAGGAGGCTAATCGCAACAATAAGTTAAAATTAATTAAGTACAATTTGTGAAGGAGCTTAATAATCAGGAAAAATAGGCATGGCCTGCTGAGCTTGCTGAGTGTCATCGAAAACCATTTCTTCATTAAATTTTAGAAGGATTTGGAGTCCGTGGAAAGCGCGGTAGTGAACTAGGTGCGCGACGGTGTTATTATATTTACACTTGTTTTCGCACGTTTATTCGCGCCCCCAAATAAACAAACGGCACCTAGCGTTTCATATTCGAACCTGGCAAGTGACGGTCTCGTGCTAATTAAGGTTTATGCAACGGGATTGTTGGTCACGTGGTGGTGAAAGCACGAATCGGTTTCTTGAGGGCCTGAAAGCACGTGCTTTGAGCCGCGGATTAGCGTTGGGCCTGTTGCACGAGCTGTGACTTTAACGCACCACCGCGTTTCCAAGGCGCTTTAGATCTTGCTAAAATTTACTGACCTGGTTGTTTTCGATGACGCTCAGCATGCTTCTAATTGGAACAATGATTCTTTTCACTATTTACAAATTTATTTGAAGGATTGTAGTTAATTATTCAACTTGTCGTGAGGTTCACCCCCTACATTAACTCACCTGCAAAGAAAGAAATTACTCTACATTACAGGGCTTTTTTAAAATAAATATGTAAATGCAATATGACCTAATTAAATCAACATTTTAAGTTATAGCAATAGACCTAATTAAAACAAATTACTCTTAACTATTTTCTTCTTCTAAATTTGCTTCTTTTGTTGTGTGAATTATTGGCTATCTTTAGACACATTGCAGCAGCTGTTCATAGGCTCCGCCATAACCGACGTTCAGTTTTTCTTTTCTCGTATTCCGTTTGCTTCATCATTACTGTAGCAGGTGAGGTTATCGATGCAGAAGGGTTTGGATTTGGGCTAGTTGGTTGAACATGTTTAGGGGTAAGGAAAACGACGGACGAGTAGGAGAGACACACACCACAGAGCGCTCTGTGGTGTGTGTCTCTCCTACTCGTCCGTCGTTTTAAGCGCTTTTAACCCCTAAAGAGGTTATCGTTCTTTTATGTTCTACTGTGACCTTCTCCCAAGCATTGGCCTTTGTGGAGGCTCGTCAAGAACGGTTTCAGTGTCTCGGTATCTCGGTAAGAAAAGGGAGGTCAGCAATGGCGGCGGTAATGTGGCGCGTATGTAAAGCGTCTGTAACCGATGATTATATATTTTTATACCGATCATATTTACGATTTTTTATAAAAAGTTAAACATATAAAATAGCGCCAAAAGAACAAGATGTGTACGGGACATAGTGCTTGTCCTGCATACTTCTTGTCCTTGTCCTTTTTTCGCAATTTTATATGTTTAACTAAGATAAACCAACTAGCCCAACAACGTACCCTACTAAACTATAAAAGAGTTGTTCGCTATCTGTTAAATATTTTGCATTTATTGGGAAACAATACTAAGGAGTATTGTATGAAAATACTTTTTAAAATACACTTTGTTTCCCTTACTACTAACACACATCCGTTTTGTGTTCATTTATTCGCTTGTTGTTTAATATACAAGGTGAATATGAACCTCATGGGCCATTTTAACGCATCTGCACCTTAAAACACATGGAAGAACGTCGGAAATTACACTGGATAATTTAGTAGAATATATTGACCTACTAAAGAGGTTTATTTGCACTCTCGTTTTACCGTTCTCAAGAAAATCGGTTTTTTACCCCTTAGGGCCTGCTTTTCATAAAATTCAAGGTGTCATAAAAATAGTAACAACATATCTTGGGAAAAGTACTTTTACATCGCCAATAATAACTAAGGTTCTGTGGTTTAGGATAAATTCGAAAAATTAAGAGAAAATCACGCCAGTAAAATTTCAGGTCCCATTCGGATTTTTCCGATAAACTCCCAATTTCGATGTGCCAATGTCCACCCCCCCCCCTCCTTCAAAAACAACAACACAAAACAAGAACAACAAACGAAAAGAGGTGCTTTACAATTAAGCTTGATCAGCGCACATGGTCAATGGTCCTGGCAAAAAGCCAACACAGTTATCTTTTGAATCTCGGACCGTTGTCAGAAAAAGTATTACGGATTATATCGTGAAGGTTCATTCAGGATAACAGGTCATTTTACTTTTGGGGTCACGCGAAAAACCACTGTTTTGCTTTCCAGTTTGGGGCACAATATTTGTTCATTACAGGAGGGAGAGGTGGTGTTTTTGTAACACTGAAAGCTATGGACCTTAAATATTTCATTAAATGGCGGCAAGAAAGGCATTTGAAACTTCCTTATTACATTCTTTACCACTTTACCTCGGTCGGGCGCGGGGTAGGCTGATAGAATACGATGGGATGAATAGGAGCTTCCCAGCGACTACTTCCAGGAGTTTATTGCCTTTAAGGTATCGACGTTTACCGAAGCGACACTTGTGCGTAACTCTTGTGGGACGAATTAGAAAGAGCGATGACACGAGCGCAAAATCTAGCTGAAGAAATATTAATTAATACAAGCGTGTTTTATTTTTATATATATATATATATTTCTTTTCATTTAGCATACGTTTACACGCGAATATCATTTACGTATTCATTTATTTTTAATAGGAATCACCAAGAAATTAAATTCCGATTTTTAAGATTGATGAAACTAAAAAAAAAAAAACTCCGGTAAACTTTGAAGTTTCGGCAAAAAAATAAACTCCGAAAAACACCCTCCGAATTTGACGAAAAATAAACTCCGAAAATACGGAATCCTACCAATAGCACATACAAGTCTCTATTTTTTATTTATTTTTTAAACCGATCCGTGAGAGTCGAATTTAGGCCTGGATCATTTGGCGTGAAATTACCCTATAGGCCGACGAGCTGTTTACAAAAAAGCCCGCACGAAGTATGGGCACACGCGCAGTTCCCGCACGAGGTGTGGGCACCGCGCCTGCGCAGAAACCAGATTCGCGGGAAGTAGAGCATCTGCGCATGCGCCCTGCCAATACCAGCGGCGTGACGTCAGGGCCGCGTGTGGGGGTAAACAAATTAAAGTGCAACTTAGATACCAACTTTTTGAGAGAAAAAAATCCGTTTATAGGGGGGAGGGGGCGATTAATATTCGAACTTTTCTATGAAAACGAGCTTTTAAAGGGCGTGCTACTTCTTTAAAGTTGCGACTTATACTCGGAAAAATGTATTACGGTAAACATCCCAAAAAGGAAAACAAGACATTAATACTTTGCCTTTTTTTACCACTTGACTTCTTTCGAAAAAATGTGAGCGATCACTATCATATTATATATGGCTTAAGAGTGCAATTACAAAAACTGGTCATTTTTTTCTGTTTTTACAGACATTAAAATTGACCGTAAAGAATTACGTAATCGCAGCCCCAAAACTTGTCTGCCTCGTCTGTGTACGGTATTAATCGCAGTTGCCAGAAACGGGGGAATGCTTAGTATGAGACGCTATCCGGGCATTCGGCGTGGCAGGGCTGCAGCATAGTGATTCGGACGGTCTGCAGTTGTATGCCGGGCTGGTAGGGTGTTCTGGTAGTACCCGAGAACACGCGCACTTATGTTCCCGCTAACGGTTATTGAAATACTACACTTCGTGAACAGTTCGACTTTTATAAACCCACGTTAACCAATGTCAACTCCCGGAACTCAACGGGGGCTCTGGGAACTTAATCCTTGTTTTGGAGAAAAAGCAGATGGAGTAATTGTATACATACCTATAGCAATGAGCAGCCGTTAAGACAAACTGGCGGCTTATTAAAACGCCACCACAATAGAATCGGTCTTCCGCAGTATACAGCCCCACCATCCACGGCCAGTGGCCAGCAGTCGCCTCGGTACCATTAATAATCCGTTCCGAAACGGTATCCAGCGTTCCACGTTGTCCACATATATTCATTAAATCATCTTTGTCCCCGTTTGTGTATCTTGAGCATACCCCTGCTGTAAATGGCAAGTAGGAAATAACAGATTTTTTTATCAGGTCATCTAGGCGGTTTTAATTATTATTAATAACTACTTTAAAAAAATTGTTTGGAAAAGTTTATAGGGCTGAGGTTGATCAGATCACTTATACTGCTTTCATAGAAATTAAGCTGTGCAGGAATAATCAAATGATTCCACGGCTACTAAGAAAATAATTCCAAACAATTTTCTTTTCTTTTATTCCCAGAACATCTTCAAAGTGGAATCGCCTTCCCGCGCAATTAGCAAACATACCGTCCTTTGACTTGTGTAGAAGTACAATGACTGCTTTACTTATGTTAACATTTTTCTTTGTTTGTTTGCCTTGTTCTATAATTTCTAAACTTGTTTACACATTTTTTATAACTTTTTCAGTGCTTGGCTTTTAGTATTTGTATATTGTTTGTATCCCAAATTTGTCTTGTATCACTCCCCTCTGTAATGCCTCAGGGCCTTGAGGGTACTGAAATAAATAAATAAATATCACGAGACTCACCGAGAAAGTTTACATCGCTTTCTTGAGAACTATAGACACATTTTGATTAAATCCTTCCAGTTGCATTTATTTATATTATAAAATTTGCGTATATTGGTGCGCTTAGCAGGAATACAACAAAGATAAAGCAGAGTGTCAAACCGGAACCTAACCGGAAACCGGAACTGAACCGTTATTTTTAGCCGAACCGGAACTGAACCGAACCGAAACCTTTGCCGCCATCTTGGAACTGAACCGGAACTGAACCGGAACAAAATATAACGGTAACCGGTTCAAAACGGTTCACTGTAATTTTTTTATTACAAAATGAGTGTTCGAGAAGTTGAAATTGGCAGCTGTATTTCTATGTATTGATCAAATTGTCATTACTGTATTGCAATGTATAAAAAACTGGGTTTTCGTTGCGCTTTTTATTGGCACTACGATTAATCTTGTGTCACGCAGTCACGTGACGTCATGGTGTCAACACCATGACGTCACGTGGTCTTGACGTGATGCTGTCAAATAATGTCACGTCACGTGGCCTTGTGACGTAGTCGCTTGACTTACCGCGTCAAGTCGACTTAAATTGAGTACGTCATTATTGGCGGCGAGATGTTTTGGTGGCGTCCTCCTATGGTTCCCTCTCGTGACGTCATTACCTTGTGAACAACAAGCTCGATTGTGTTTGTAATTAGCACGGTGGAAGCTTGAAATCATTGCGCTCTGAAACCAACACTGCCAACTCCGTCAAAATTGAAGTTCTTACATCACTCTTATTTCCGTCGATGGGAAATCCTTTGCTGACGTCATAGTGAGCATTCGGCCAATCGTGGAAAAAAATTGGGTTGTAGGGATATTTATACAGCGTGTTGATGGTCAGCCATTTAAAGTTGCGACGAGTCACTCGCTGTAGATGAGCAATTTAGCCAGTGCGGTACAACCGCTAGCCTGGGGTCTTTAACGTGCACCACGCAGTAGTGATACACGACCGCACGCCGGTACGATGCTCATCCAGATCGAAACGGGCAGGGGTGTGGCTCGAACCCAGGATACCCTGGGGTTCTGCAGCGCGAGCTTTCGCTCCACGCGCGTCGAGCTGGGTGTGCGCTTTAGCCCACTCGGCCACCGATCCCCCAATCGTGGAAGGCCGATCACAGCGACGCTTTCGATCGCTCACGTCGCCAATGGTCCGTTGCAACTCAAGAGGGTAGGGCGAGAGAAAGGAAGGCCGGGGAGGAGGAAGCAGGCGAAACGCTGGAGGAGTAGGAGGTTTCCCCTCTCTTCTCCAGGGTTCCGTCTGCTTCTTCCTCCCTGCGGGGTCTGCGCTATACAAGCATATGCTGACCTGCTAAGCGCGTGCTGACGGGAGCGTTCACCAGCTTTGTATCGCACCGTCAAAACTGTTGCTCATGGCAGACGAGAAGTAGCTGAGAGTGAGAGAGAAGAGAGAAGTGTTGAAAAGAAAACATGAGCAGCGCTACATCAGCGCTTCGCTGCATGTGAGAACCGGCCTTAATAAAATGTTAGAGCGCGCATGAATGACAAAGCATAGAGTTGTAAAATGAGGCCCCAAATAAAGTGCACGTAAAATCGAATTTAACTTTAGCCTCCCGAGAATGTATTCTGCGAAGTTTCGAGATCGTGCAATTCGATGTCCAAATGTGATTTAAATTGGAAATATACTGTCTGTTCTTCGCGATATTTATGCGTAATTAGGAACATCATTGCACGCACCTCTATTACAGAAATACAGACGATAACCAACCAAGTCCTGAAGAGTTAGGAGTTCGACGTTTCAAAACCGGTTTGGTATTTTCATCAGGGGCAACTATTTGCACGTGAAGAGCTGCAGCTTCTTTCCATCTACGGTGTGCCATTTGCTTCCTTCACTTATAACGCGAAATCATTAACTGTCCCATGGAGCGAACTGACGTCAACAGCTTTGAAGCCGCGCCAAACGGCGCCTTTCCCCGTCCCAATGTCGCGTGTAGCAGAAATCCGATGGATAGGATCCCATTGGCTAGCCGCGTGTCATCAAGGAACGAGGCTCCCATTGGCTCTCGTGTGGCGTAGTTCCGAAAAACGCCACCAGAGAAGCCCTCTCCATGGCGGCGCAGCGCACGCAGCGGCTGCGTATTTTCGGCACCGATTCGATATCCAGGGGGCGTTGCCAATGACGTCACGGACGTCAAAATAACAACTTTTATTTTGACGTCTTAGTTATTTTGACGTCAACAACACGTTTTCTTTGGATGCCGCTGACTGCATTTTGAAAAGTCGGTCGCTCGGCGTGTGTGCGGCCGGGTGCTCGGCGGCTCTGCGATGTCCGCGCTGGTGCGTGTTGTCGACGTTGCCGCCTCTACTCATCGCGTTCTCAGGAACATCAAAATAAGCGTTCTCTATTTTCAAACTTCGTCCGGTGCCGTCCGTCACCCCTGTTGCAAATCAAGATTACGTGTACCGGAGGCGACAGAGCCCAGCCGCAGCAATTTTGTACGCATTTTTCTGTGAGCTGTACTTGTGTGTAATACGACGGATTATCACCCTTGCATAGAATAGCTGCGAAGGCCGTGCAAGCGGCGAGCGAGTAGCCTTGACTGGCATGACTGCACCCGCTGCAGGAGCGCTCGTGCCGCGTGATCCAAAGCAACTAGCTCGCGCTTTTAGCACTGTCGTCGACAACATTTTTTTCAGTGTTAATCGTAAAAAAGAAATGTCGTAAATATCGCCAAATGCTCCAACAAAATAAAATGTTCGAAAAAAAAGAAGAAAGTAAGCCTCCACTGCGGATCGAACCCACGACCACTTGCGTATCAGGCAGACATCTTAACCGCTAAGCCACGCTACAGCTTCGGAAATCTCGTTTTGACAATTCGTTTTATACGAGACTTTCTTAACGCGGAGTACCGACGGTGGAGTACCGTCGGACGGCACTTGAACGCTCTGCGAAAGTGCCGTCGGACGGTACTGTAGTCACTAAGAATCTTCTTTTGCAACAGGAGTGACCGACGGCACCGGGACGAACGAAATTGGAAAACACTGTTTCTGGAAGTCGGCAATTGATACGCGACGAGCACAGGCGGCACGTCGATACACACCAGCGAGTACACCGCCGAGCCGCCGAGCACCCGACCACGCGCACACACTCGCCGACCGACCGACGTTTCAAAATGCAGTCGGCGGCATCCAAAATAAAACGTGTTTACGTCAAAGAACACCAAATAGAATTCGGACGTCCGTGACGTCATTGGCCGCGCCCCTGGACTTCAAATCGGTGCCGAAAATACGCACCCGCACGCAGCGGCCCGGCTGCTGATAAAAGGTGCGGCGGTGCGGGTCCATATCACATGAGCGAATGACATTTTAGCGAACAGCGACGTTTGAGCGAATTAACGTTTTGGCGAATAACGGGGGCGCGCGTTAACCCATCCGTCGCGCTGCGCTTACGCCGCTTCGCGGCGACAGTCTGCGTCGGCTCATTACAAAAATGTGAACCGATTTTGCCCACCCGAAAACTGCCGCTTCGCGGCGTCCAACTATTCGCTAAAGTGTCATTCGGTGAAACGTGGGCGTTCGCTCAAACGTCATTCGATCAAGTGAGTGCCTCCCCGGCTGGTGCTAGCCTGGCCGCGCGGCCCGCTCGGGCAAACTCCGAAGAGGTTGCACGACCGAGCTCAGGGCGGCGAGGCCACTTCAGGAGAGCGCGCGCTCGGCCGTCGGCCAACGAAGCGGGGCCGTCCACGCCACTACGCCGTAGACTAACTAAGGGAGCAGAAGAACGACATTCATGTTTTCGCCTTCACAACTCATGAGAAGTGCTCAGGTGTCCTCGGACGTTTTTGTTCTTCAAGTGCCCTAGTCGTTGACATACGCTGATGGTTAAGTGGCTGTCGATCTATTGAGCCCGACCTATTGAAACGTCGGGCTTTAAAATGTTTCGGACTTGGTCGGTAAAGGTCTGTATTTCTCAAATGTTTCACCCAACCAGACGGAGTTCCGTCGAAGGTGTTTACGTTTGAAACCTGCATTTCTATACATATATTTTCCAGTAAGGTTTCCTGTATGGGATCACTTAGAAGAATACAATTTTTTATCTCTCTTTCTGCACATTTCGTGTATTTGCCTTTCGATCTATAATGTGAGGAAACAGTCGTTGTTGGCGTAGCCCGCTACTTGGTGTTCACTGCCGAACAGCGAAAAAAAAGGCGCGTTCCGCAGACTCAACAGATGGTGTATTCTCGAGTATCATCACTCCCGTGTTGGTCTCAAGCGGTTATGTGAACTTCATACAGTCAAATTTATTGATGACAATAAAAAAATATTTTATTGCTGCCTGAAGGCTTGACAACATAAATAAAGGGCCGATAACCCTAAATGTATACATCAAAAGTAAATGCACCCCAAATTATGTGATATGTGCTCTGCAAAACTTTTCCGGCGTTTCTATCCTCGATAGGCGATTTGGGAGAACCTTGAACAAATGTTTTATTTTGAAGCTAATTTAAATAACATATGTGTTCCTGACGCATATTCAACTTCTCAAACATATAGAAGTCTGTTTCTCCTTTTAAGTGACGAACAAGAATTTTATGTGTTTGTGGACTGAACAAAAACAAAGTACACAATGGCGCGTGGCGGAACTATAACGATTGCGCACGCAGACCGCCAGAAAGTCACCAATTAAGTAGCTGTAATGTCGAGCAGAGTATGAAATACTACTTTGTTATATTTAACAGAAATATAAAAATATAGCAAGGGTGATGTTGATTTGCAAATTGAATTGACCGGCATCTTGACAAGAACAAACCTCAAATGCCAAGGTATGTCGAGAATGCTCACTTCGTTACACGCTATTTTAAGCCAGATTTGATCTGAGTACGTAGGTCATTCTTTTCTGCATGATTATTCGACTGCATGATGGTGCTGAGTGTAAAAATTATTCGTCAGGAAAGCGTTGTGAAGCGTTGTGATTACCGCTCAGTGTTTCTATAAAAGGTAGACTGAAAGGGTTTGTGCTAATAATTTCCTGGCATTTTGAAAATCATTATTGCTTTTAGCTCAGTTGCGTCGTCGTCATATATATTGTAAAACATATTTTGTAAACTAGATTTCAGGATATATATGGCGATTACGTGCAGATTTTATGATTTTATGCAATGTAATTAATTCCAAGGTTCAAGAGCACAGCAGGATTCGACTTTTAATACTGCGACGCTAAGTTGTAGCATTAACGTGTATTTTAGGCAACCTACCAAATTGATAACCTTTAGATTTAGGTAAAAAATATGCGACTGAGCTAAAAAACCAAACAACAATGGTGTGTCATACGTGTTAATCTAGCTTTCTTTTACTGTTTCATCGAAATTAAATAACTCAATATTTTTGTACCTGAAAATAAAAGTGGATTCTACGAATGATAAAAAGCTATATGACACTCGTTTCATTGTAAAAACAGTGCCTACTGCCAAAGAAACGCGGGAAATATATTCTCATTTTTGAGGTTCAAACCGATTCGAACCGGTTCGGACCGTTATTTTTTTTGTTCCCCTGAAACTGAACCGGAACTGAACCGAAAGCCGTGAACCCGAACCGGAACCGAACCGATAAAAGTATTCGGTTCGACACCCTGGCATAAAAGCCATAAACCGTTAATAACATTATTTTCTTCAGCAAAATATTAAGCAAGTTATAGTTTATTTCAAACAAACGAAGAACACATCGCAGTAGTGTCATTCCATTTCAAATATCCCCAACGTAACGCTCGACCACCTCCGATTTAAAAAAAATAAAGAAATCATGGCTTTTAGCTGCAATGTTTGTAGCCATGCCCTGAAATAGTTTTGACGAAAAACAATTTTTGATGACGTGAGCGCGGTTTTAACTTTTAAAAACCGCATGAAACTATGCATCACTCAATAATTGATGAAAAAATCAGCTTTTTCATAAAAAAACCAACAATATTTGTGACTTAAATTTGCACGGCTTTCGACTTACAAAGTGGTTGGGCTTGTGCAGTTTTGTTTAATTTAAATATTAAAAAAAAATATATTTTAACATATCTTGTATTTTATTAAAGACATATCTTATTGCTCCCGGCACCTAATAGAACTTTTTTAACGGCTGCCCTGCAGGTATATAATCTAGAAAAAAATGTTTAAGACCGCTCAAATAAATATCTTGCTGTAAACAAAAATCCTGACTTGGAAAACATTGCGTTTTGACGCATAAATAGCCGTTTATTTCACTCTGAGGTGTTCCAAGTAAAACAACAAGCTATAATGGGTTTGGAAGCACAATCTATTGTCTTTTGATTCTGAAAGCTTAATCAAATTAATGTTTTGTTTAAAGCGAGAAAACAATTTTTCCACTGCCTTGATATCATCAGAATTGGCCAAAAAAAACTGCGTTTGTCGCATAAACAGCCGTTTATTTCACCGTGAGGTGGTCCAAGTGAAAATACAAAATATGGTGGGATTCTAAGAACAATTGATTGTCTTTAAACTCTGATTGTTTAATCAAGGTAATGTATGTTTAAATCGAGAAAACAATTTTTGAATTTGAACTCCCGCACCACAACTCGGCGTCGCTTCTTAACGCATCTTCGCCGCACAGCACGCCACCTGCTACGATAGCTGACACGATTTGTTCCAAAGAAAGAACGGAGTTTGCTGCTGCTTCCCCTTGTCCGTCTTTCCGGCTGCAAGGTAAGAGACGGCGGGTATCGTGTAATAATCGAGGTGCCGCCAGCGCGTAGCCATAGCAGGCCCGTAGTGCACTTTGTATCCGAGGGCGGCTCGAAACGCGATGCCTAAACGACGGGCGGCATCAGGCGACGTGGACTTCTCCATGCCATGCCAAAGTTCCCACGGCCACCTCCGATTCCTAAAATAAGAATAATTTATCTTCACCGTAATGTTTGTGGTGCCTCTCTAGCGTATTGTTTTGACGAAAAGCAAATTTCATGAGGTGATATCGGTTTGAACTCGTAAAAGGGAGTGAAACTAGGAGTCGTTTAATAATTGATGAAAAGTAAGATTTTCTTACGAAACACTAGAATATTTTTGTCTGAAAACTATACAGTATATGGATTGCTATGTAATAAGGATCATGGAATTCGGTATGCTCGAAGCATTTTTAACAAATAAGGAATATATCAGCATTTTGGCATCTTTTTTTTAGTTTTGTTACAAAATATCTCTTCGCTGCAAGCAACTGTAAAATTCCTGACAGCCCTGTTGGTATACTATACACAGAAAAGGTTTGAGACCTTACAACTAAATATCTTGCAGAAAAAAAAGGAAAAAAAAACTAAATTTGTGCAAAATTGCATTTTGCCGTTTAAAGAGCTGCCAATTCTCTTGAGGTGGCCCAAAGAAAGATACGAAACCTGGTGACTTTTACGAAGAATTTATTGCCTTTTGTTCTTGAAAGTTTAATTAAAATAATTTTGTTCTAAAGAGGAAAAAAAAACATTTCGAAGTTGAGCTTTCGCGCCGCAACCCGGAGTCGTTTCTTGCGCCTCTTCTCTGCAGAGCTCGCCACCGTCGAGCCCGGCAAAGCGTGCGACGGTGTCACGGTGTGCGCACGCAGGTAGACAGCAGGACGTACCTCGAGTTGTCTGGTACATCTTTGTAGGAAGAGGCTTTTTTCCCCTCTAGTTGCTTTATAGTTTTTCCTATTTCGACCGTTTTGCACGGCGGTGTCCTCCTGTGGTCTTCCACTGCCTTGATATCTACAGATGCTTAGCGTTGCCAAGTCAGAGCATCCACTAGTAAGCTAGCTGTTTCTTAGGTAAACATCGCAATCACTCTCTCTTCTCGACGTAAGGACAGATGTAGACAGCAACAGAAAAGCCCCGTGAACGGGCAATCTCATACGACGAGGCGATGTGGGGTTAACGAATACGCGCCGTTGGAGGCTCACACCTCGTTTGTGTTTAAATCGGCTTCGAAACAGCAAAGTCTTACGTCGCTGAATAGTTCCGTTTTTCACCGCAGTATGCGTGACAGGTAGATTTCGCGGCGATATTTTCGCGTTTCCCTTTTAGAAGACCACGTCAGCTGATGCCGCCCGTCGATTAGGCATCGCGTTTCAGAGCGTGAGGAGCCGCCCTCGGGTACAAAGGGCACAACGGGCCTGCTGTGGCTACACACTGGCGGCACTTCCGATTGTTACACGATACCCGTCGTTTCTTCCCTTGCAGCCGGAAAGACGTACAAGGGGAAGCAGCTGCAAACTCCGTTCTTTCTTTGGACCGAATCGTGTCAGCTATCGTCTCCGATGGCGTGCTGTGCGGCGAAGAGGCGTTAAGAAGCGACGCCGGGTTGTGGTGCGAGAGTTCAAATTCAAAAATTATTTTCTTGCTTAATACAAAAATTACTTTGATTAAACTTTCAGAATCGAAAAACAATTGATCGTTCTTCCAAACCCACTATAGTTTGTATTTTTGCTTGGACCACTACAGGGTTAAGGAAATAGCTGTTTATGCGTGAAAACACACTTTTTTGCAAATTCAGGATTTTTGTTTACTAAAAAATATTCAATTGTGTTGTTTTAAATCTTTTGTATATATTATATACCTTCAGGGCAGCCGGTAAAAAGTTCCATTAAGTCCCGGGAGCAATTAGATATTTTTTTAATAAAATAACAAAAATGTTAAAATTTTAATTTTTTTTATATCTAAATTAACAAAATTGCACAAGCCAGACCACATTGTAAGTCGAAAGCCGTGCAAATTTAAGAAAAAAACTATTGTTGTTTGTTTTATTAAAAAGCTTATTTTTCATCAATTATTAAGTGATGCCTAGTTTGACGCTGTTTTAAAAAAAATTAAAACCGCGCTCACGTCATCAAAATTTTTTTTGTCAAAAATTTTTTAGGGCTTGGTTACGGACATTGTGGCAAAAGGGCATGAATTTTTTTTAGAAATAGAAGGTGGTAGAGCGAAACTTCTGGGACGTTTGAAATGGAATGAACCAGTAGAGAAAGATTTCCGTCGCGGTGTCACCATTAATGAACATCTCATAAAAGATTCTTTTTAAAAACCCCGGAAAAGATCAAAAAAATATTTTAACAGTCTTGTTGGGGCACGCGTGTCAAAAAATTAATTGTATGTGAAAAAAAGAGAACGATTTAGAGCAATATTGACGGCGCGAGACATGATTTAGTCAACAGTCACCTTTTTCCACTTGTTTTCTCTCTCAGCATTTCGGGCGCGTGGAGGAGAGGTGGAGCGGCTTCGCTTTCACGACCGAGATGATCACTCCGGAATGACCAGTGGCGTCATGGACGTCGCGCGCAGAATTTCAAATGAATATTTCGTCATCAATATTTCTATAAATGTTTTTTTCGCGTAAAATGTATTTTTTGACACGCGTGTCCTAACCAGACTGTTTAAAAAGAAAATATTTTTAGGGGTTATTTTAAAAAGTGTAGAAATGAACAAAAGGAGGTAGGTCACGCGATGTTATCAAATGCATATTCTATTCCTGCGACCTTGGTGAGTGCGCTATTATTTTGTAATACGTGCCCATCTAGACACCTTCATTTTTTTTTAATTTCAGAATTTAAGAGTTTTGTGTTTAGGTGCCCATAAACGGGGGCATAATTATAAATGTGGTACAAATAAGCGCACCATTTGAGAGCTGTGATTGTGTTCACATGTACTTAAGAACGTCATATGAATCGCCTATGCCCGAGTCCCACTAGATCAACGTACATAATCAAACGACATCGACAAGCCTCAAACACATGCATCATGCTCCCGATGGTATCTTTTACAGGCGTTTAGTCGTTCGGTGCTCGTGAAGGAGCACGAGTTATTACAAACCTGTCAAAGATACCCTCTCGTGCACGAGGCTCGTGTTTGAGCATTGCCTCCTTTATTCTACAAAGCCTGTCAAATCGCGAAAAAATCTGGTGTGAGGCTTGTCGCCGTCCTTTGCTTCTGTTTGCTGCTCTAGTGGGACTCGGGCATTACAAAATCCAGTTGGACAGGACACAACCTCGCAACGAATCTTGAGCAGCACTGACATTACTTCAATATCCATGGTCTTGAATAGAACACAAACAAATTTTGAGATGTTAACTAACTATTTTCGCAAATATTTGACAAGCTGAGAAGCAAATGAGGAAGTTCTATTTTCTTTTTTTAAATAATAATGAAAATATAGTCCCCTCGCTTTGACCTTTCTCAGTACAAATCAAATTCTGCGATGATCAATCTTGTGGCCCTTCACCGCCTACACAAAATGACTTCCCCTAGGAAACCTAGTTGCGATAAGTTTAGTTCACTTCACACGGATCTCGATTACAAAACCGAATTGGAGAATGTGGGCGAGGAAGTCTTGGAATAATTATGGCGCAGAGGGCACTCACTTCTTTTAGGCATGCCACTTGCTGTTTTATCGTCAGTCGGCAGGCCCGCTTCATAAACCGTTTGCATATGAGAGCACAGAGGTGTGGCTTCCATAACCCGAGAAACCCGCAGAATATTCTCATGGTCGCCCCTCCCTTTAATTGCCCGCGTGCTCAGTCCAGATGAGTGTTATTGCCAGAAAAAAAATGTTTGGTTTATCTTGATACTTCGGATATAGTGACTAAACGCAGAATGTGTTTTTGCGCAATTCTTCGGTGTTTCTGACTGACATTGCAGTTTCTTCTTTTTTTAGGGGGTATTTTATGTCATTTTATTCCCGCTGTCGTTTTTATGTTGTTGTGGACACGTCTTGTATTTTTCGTTTATTTGAAAGTTTAATGAATTGTTCGAATGTGAACGAAATAACGCCGAAAGCCGGTGTTCGCGTTCAAACGGTTTGTAGACACCACCGTAGTAGATTCAAAGTCACCTAGCTTTGCGTCTATAGGCCGCATGCAAAAGTCTTGCCGGCTATCATCAACATGCTGTTCGGATCCGCCATATTGTTTCTTCTCACGTCTTCCAGTTGTGGACAAGGCGCATCTCCATTTAATAAGGTTTTGATGATGTAAGAAGAATAAATTTCTGCACTCAATGAGTTCGTTTAGTTTCGGATGAAAGAAGAAAAGAAGAACTGTAGCGAAATTCTGTAAAATGAATTAGGCTACTTCTGAAATTCCCTGCATGTAACACTCCGTCTGTTGCATTATGGGGCATCTTTGAAGTGGTAGGAAGAAAACCGCTTTCTTGTGCCGTCAACGAGCAACGGCAACGAACGGACGCTCCGTGTCGGCTTCCCGTACCATGCAGGCGACCTGCATCTTCCAGAGCAGCTGGGTGTGCGGATCAACAAAAAACTTCAGTGACCTTTTGCGCCTCTTCGTCCGTCCGACTTCAGAAGCATCCAGCGAGCAAAAAATACGCCGGAGATGCCGCTGTGTCAACATCAGGGACGAGACCGTGACTGTGCCCATGATTTCTCAACGACGGCGGATGTTGGTTGCGCGTTAGAGGTTTTCGCTAAACGTGCTACTGACAATATGTGTGTGTGTGTCTGTGTGGTTCACCTGCTCGGTTTTATTAGTTGAACTACCATACATCTTGGAATTCACCCAGCTGCATTGTGAGTACATTGGAAGATATTTTTTTGCGACAAGTAACTCGGTTACTTGTCGCAAAAGAAATCAGACCTATTGGGTCTGATTTCTTTTGTCTACAGCTGTGCAAATTGTTTCACAGAAATCGACCCTGTGAAATAAAGACCTGGAACTTTCAGGTCTATATGGACTAATCGTTTTAATTATTACCGAATCGTCCAGCATCTGGTAAACATACACCACCCACGGTTCATAGGCGTCTTCCTAAGTGCCTTCCGTTGACGTCCGAAAACAAAGAAAAACAAAGTACGTTCCGGTGAATTCCAAAAAATCCGGTGATTTCCGATAAATTCTGGTGAATCCAGAAAAATCCGGAGACTTACGGTAAGTTCCGGCATTACCGGAAGTAAAAAAAGTCCCATAATCTATAGTAGGTTACAAGACAAGAAGGTAGCGGCAAATGCCCCTCAAAGGGAATCATATATCCCTCCGACACCTCCGCATTCAACAGCGTCGCATCGGTTCCGTGACGTTGCGGCCAAGGCGCGAGGAAGGTCTTGCCTTTCTGTACATATCTGCTTTATCTTTCGACTTTGACTTAGCATTCGGGAAGCCACGAGAGGGAGATTAGAGTCGTCCCCCTCCGATGGAAACGAAAACAACTTTCATGGATTAGCTTCCTCCTCCGGTTGATACAAAGGCTGCTTTCAGGGGTTCGGTTCCCTTTCCGATGAATAGAAAGGTCGCTTTCTTAAAAAGGTGGGGGCCGGAGACAAGTTGGCACCACTCTGTGGCCATTATCTATTCAATGAAGCGGAACAAGGAGCGTTTCCAGTGAACTCTTCTTTCGATTGCGGAGGGATTTGAAACCGGCGCACCACGCTTGAGGGAGGAGCTTCTCCTACCTTCTTAAGTTGTAACCGACTATAGTACAGGGTTGGGCAGAAATACTCAAAAATGTATTTGGAAATACAAATACTGGGATACATTAAAATAGTAGCTAAAATACTGATACTAAAATACATCCGTAAAAATGTATCGCGATACGTATCGGAAATACATTTGAAATAGAGGCAAAAAAGTATTTGGAAATACAAATACAGGAATACATTTTAGGGAGGGCAGAAATACAAATACAGAAATACTGATACTGCAATACATTTTTCAAATTTGTTTGAGACGCCAACTGAGATGAAGCTTGAAGTTTGAAATGGAAGTTTTTGATCCCGAAATTACTTTCCCGTAGGCTTGGCACTTTGCCTTGAAGATAGTGGTTTCGGACGGCAAGAAATCTTCAATGGGCTCAAAAAAAAAAAAAAAAACGTTCCATCAAGGATTGACCGCGGTCCTTTCCCTGACCATCCTCTCTGTCTGACGACGCATGCGAAAAGACTTCAACCTCTAAATAAATTCGATGTCACCCTAAATCCCATCAAAACGTGACAACGCCCCTGTCCAATAAGGATGCCCCTGTCAACAATGATCACATGACGTCACGGTGGAATGGACTGGTATTCTTTATCTGTAGCTAGTATGGCCTTGAACATGAAACTTTACCACGGTGCTGTATGGAAGGACAATGCGTACTTTCGTTGTAGGTTACCTCGTTCCAGATCGTGCAGGCAGTGTCATTTGGAATTTTCGAGAATAGTGGACCACCTGAAGCATCCTGGAACACATGTCTTATCGTCTGTTATGGTTGAAAAAACGATACGGTGGCATCCCTGTTGTGAAGGTCCCTTCTGCCGACCCTTCGCCACCGACGCATGGATTGCAGTCCTCAAGTCTCGCCTAGCATCATCCAAACAGAGACCTCGTGGATTGCGACCTTATTTTGCCGGCACAGGTTCGAGCTCTCCGAGAAACAGCGCGCTGGAGACGAGTCGCAGGTGTACGAAGTCTGGGTCGGCACCGCGAGGCCACGTCTGGCCTCCTTCCTGGGTTTCGAATCACCAGAGCAGCTGGTCACGTTCACGTCGGCTGATGACGTACCCTTGAGCCGTGCAATATTACGGGCGCAGCCGCAGACCCATTCGAGTATGTGTTGAACTTCACTGCGTGAGTCATCCTACTACTTCAAACCAACCACCGCCATGCTCGTGCTGCAACGGACTGTGACTCAGCTTTGCCGGCTGGGTGTACTGTGTACGTTAAGGCAAGAGAGACGGTTAGCAGCGGGCATTGGATGCCACGAAACAATGACTCAAGAAATCCCTACCTAAGGACCTGCGCCAGAAGATGCTCTGACTCCACTCCTGGCACGCCACCTGGTTCGAGTCCCCGACTACGCAACACTTCTCAGAAGAGAGAAGAGAACGCATAGAAAAATAGTTTGGAGAATCGAAAGGAAGGTCAGCATAGTAACAATGCCCCAGTATCACCTTAACCCTGGTGCCCTCAGAAGTAAAAGAGAAAAAAAAGCGTTCGGACTTGTTTTGTTTTTTTTGCGGGGGGGGGGGCGAGTATTTCTCAAGAAATGTAACGAAATACATTTCATCCTGATTGTATCGCGATACAAAGAAACATTCCAAATGTATTTCGATACAGGAATACAGATACTGGTGAAAAAAATGTATCGCGATACAGAAATACAGATACGAAATGTATTTCTGAAATACTATCGCGATACATTTGTATCGCGATACTGCCCAACCCTGCTATAGTAAAATATATTTTTACTGGAAATAGAAATGCCAGCAAAAATCCGGTGACTTCCGGTAAATTCCGATTTCACCGGTAGTGCAAGAGTCCCATAATCCAGTAAAATAATTTTTTACTGGCAATGAAATTCCGGTAAAAAATATTTTTCAATAGGGATATTTTCCTGGCAGCCTGGCTACAACTCAAGAGTGCAGCATGACCCTCCCGAGTGAGGATTTTTTTAAGAAGTGTAGGGCAGTGGTGAATATACACAAGCTCGCCTGCCCTCTCCCAGTAATTTCGTAGAAATTAGTTTTTACACTTTTTAGATATATGCATGGACGTCAACGCAACAGCGTAATCATATAATTAACAATAAAATGATAACGATTAATTGGCTCAGAATTTTAATCAATACCCGGTCCCACTTAAGACATAAAACAGGTTTGCCCAAAGTCTTTGAATTTCAGATAACTTAATGATTCAAATAATAACACTGAATGCCATTCCAGGATTTCAGCGCTTAACTGTATTGATGAGGGAAACATTACAAATATAATTTTTATACCTGGCATTCCTCACTAACTTTCCATATATGTAGCAATTCAGTCGTTTTGTTCAACGCAGTATCTGTATACGACAAGGAACTTTGCATTAAAATTAACGCTAACGGTTATCCGAGAACTTCATGTCAGATTTTTAACACTCAATTATTCACGTGTGGCAACTGATACTCAAACTGCAGATTCACGTAATGAGCAACGCGCAGAATATAGCAATTAAAGCGAAGTAGGGGAAACTCATAACAAAGATACGTTATGAATTATGTTTGTCTGCGTTTGTACATAAACGTCGAAAGCATTTTGTTTTACTTCTCTACGTAGTTTTTGTTACTCTGCGCTGCAGATGGGAGCATGTTGGACCTTAATATTTAGCAGCTAGGCATTTTCTATGTAGCCAACTTCAGGTTTCAGCCAACACATTTCATTGAACAACACAGAAGTTTGTTGAGAACTCAAATGTCGAAGGGCATGTACAAATATGAAAGCGATCAACCCTTAGACCTTTCCGCTTCAATCTTAGCTTTGTGCTAAAAGTACGCGTAATGTTTGTTTGTTTTTCTTTTCTTTTCAATATGGCACATTTGCCGCAAACCTTCACTTCCAGAACATCAGTCACTGCTCGAAGCCGATTTCTCATTCCGTAAACGCAGCGCTTCCATTTTCACCGTCTAAATAAATCACGCGCGGGGAATGGGGCAGCGATCCTGCGCTTACTTTTGTGCGTGATTTCGTTTAGCCGGTGATTTCAAACGCACAAAAACGACGAGATCCATGACCAAGCACTTTTGGCGCTGCACGCCTAGCTCCATCGGGTAGTAGCGTTGGCTGGGCTGGGGCCAAATGTAAAATCTAGCAACGGGTAATATTTTCAGTCTTGCGACGTAGGGATTAGCGGATACCGATTTTACTTTGTATTTCGTAGATATTAGCTAGTGACTCATCGAAAGAGACCCTTGAATTATTGGCGGAACATTCTGAATATTTCAGACTTGGGAGAGGTTTAACCACTGAATAAATTATTTTAGGTAAATTTTGCTCATATTTTACTAAGGCCCCCGGTAATCTTTTTATTTTTTTCTCGATCATAGACTCCGTTTATATTTTTGAGGAATTAGAGTGTTTTGGTCATTGATCGTGAGAGGGAATGTTTACTTACCGAAAAATGTGCTGACAATAAGCATGAAACCGAGGTGGCGTGAGCTCATATTTCCTACCTACAAGACGATAACACGCCGCTTTCGTTTTTGAACGTTTAAACCAGGTTATTTCTGATATCTAAGCTATAGATCAATGAGAGAAACCTCTGGCTACAGTTACGTACAGTTATGCAGATACTAAAAAGCCGCTCGCAAGCGGGCCTGTTGCTTTTCTATGAGGAACTCTTGACGTCTGGCTTACGTCGGAACTAGCGCTGACGTCAGGACTCGCCCATCTGGAGCAGATAGCGGGGAGCCTATCAACGCGAACTACCGTCATCATCTGTGAGCTGAGTCACCGCGATCCACACGCCCGGTGCGCATACACAATTGGCCCTCTCCTCCCTCCCCTAACCGTCTTTTACAACGCTTACACACACACCCCGACCCACTGATCTCTATGTGAAATTGGTGGTTCGTGTTTGACCAGCCCAGCCTATAGACGGGAATGCGGGTACGATCGGTCATCTTATTGGTTGAGTTATATTATCTCTAGCCATTGTAGGTAATAGGCGGGCAGGATTGTGGCGTCAGGGTGCCAAACAAATAGCCGTGGGTCTAGTACACTATACCGTGGGTGATATTTCGTGATTCATTGAAGTTGTTCGAGGAAGCAGATTATTGAAACCCAACGTCAACAGTAGCCCCATCTTCGAGGACCCGGCGAAAGGTTTTGCGAAATCGGAGCTCCGGGGAAAGCAGCGCAGCTCGAATCTAAACAGACGCCGTACCCGGGAATGGGCCCCTTTGCGGTTCGAAATTGTAGACGGGTGGTGGTGTCATTTCGTTGGTGGTGAAGTCTTGTGCTCCCGAACGCTTGGATACGGATCAAGAGACGCCGTGGATGTGCTCGCAATCATCCGGGGAATTCTCGCAAGTGTATATATTCACCGGGGTCTCTCCACAGACTTGTGTGCCGATGTGCCCGTGAGTGATTTATATATTTTTATACCAGATATTCGCCTGCGACGTTCTAAATAAAATGCATTTAAACGAAGTGAATGGTTCACAGCCTATCGATGATGGGGGGCCCTTTGCCGAAGGATGCACTAGTGCCATGAAACATAAGAGGAGCGGGAGGTACGCAAAAGCGTGTTGTGCGCCCCACCATCGCCCAAATCCGCTTTCGATGCCAGCTGTTCTGCTTTTCCCCGGTGCAGCGATTTCGTGAAGCTTTCGCCAGGTCCTCAAAGATCAGGCTACCGTTCACGCCGGGCTTCAACAATATGTTTTGTTGAACAATTTCAATCAAGCGCGAAATATCACCCACGGCTATTTTTATGGCAGCCTGCCACCACAACTGCCACAACGCTGTCTGCTAGGGATAGATGATAGTGGCTGCACCATCTCTACCCTATCTAACGGGCGGTAGATCGCGCCACCATACTACTATGGTGTGGCTAGAGGTAATATAACTCTGCCAAAAAGATGGCCGCCAGTGGCCGCATTCGCGGACCGGGAAAAGGCGATCTACAAAATAGACATAAAAATCAGTGCCGCGGTCTGACTGAAAGGGGAGAGGATTCTCGAAACGGAGCATGTGGAGCAGGTAGGACTCCCTCTAACTGCTCCACGTGGAAGAGTCCTGACGTCGGCGCTAGTTCGAACGTAAGCAACCAGTCCAACGCTCCTCAGAAAAAAAAAAAGTCCGTTTTTTAGAGTTATTTAGTACCTGCATGTCTGTACATTGTGACGCACGCTGTTTACCAGCTACGCAACTGGAACACAATTGAATGAACCCGTTGACTGAACAATCGTTTTGTCACACCCTATATCCTGGAGTCCTAAACAAAACGTTGAATTGAAAGTTGTAGTGCCTAACAGATTAATGCTTCACATTTCTGTTTTAATAGAAGCCCCTCGACTAATCACGGGTGTTCATAGAGTTGGTCTTACTAACTGATAGGGAGTACTTTAAGTATATTGTACCTAATGTGCTACTTCAGAGAAGTTAAAACATTTTTATTTTATTTGAAGTACAATTTCCGACGTTTCTTTCTTTAATAATTTAGGCTATTTTTCTGGTACTTTCAGAGAAAGTACCACTCCCGACTTCAATATACATTTCCAAAATTTTGTCTTGTTAAATTTGTTTCACAAAATGATGCTTCATCAACTCCGAAGATATACGGGAGTAGATATTCAACTCTCACCAGAAACGCGATCAGACGACGCATGGCTGTGATTGCACTGGGAGTGGTTTTCTTGCAGCATTTCAAACTCTAGCCACCTCTCGCACGTTCAGCGAACGCCAGGAAGTTATAACTGGGTGATTTCAAAGAAGATCGACCAAAGGGTGGCTGGTCGCCATTTTTAAATTAACTGATGTTTTATATGCTATTGTCTAGTGTCTGGTATAAACGAATCCACACTTAGTTTTAACCAGAAAAAATATTTGGGGACAGGAAAAATTGTAAGGCATGGAGAGGTGGCCGGTTGCATTAACGCGCACTGATGGAGGGGGCACGTTTGAGAGTGAATAACCAAAAGAATAACATTAGGAGAATGCTGATACGTATTAGACGCAGCCTATGGGTGCAGCTTTGTTGTAATGTAAAGTAATAATGTTTATTTAAGTTTTATTCATTTTTCTAAAAATTGCCAAACATGCCTGCTCGAACGACAAATGGCAAAATTTGGAGGCCTGTATCTCATGAAATAATTTAATCGTTATCCTATTATTTGCATATAGTATTCTACTTATATTTGGCTATTATTTAAAAATAAATAAGGTATCTGAGTGAGGTGATAGTCGGGATATTTTTAGGCAAACACGGGAAAAAAATTAAACAACGAAAAATTTCGATGCGAAAAAAAAACAAAAAAACACCACCTTTGATTTTTTTTAAATTAGGGTACCTTGTCATACTTTATTTCGGCATTCATTTATATTTAAAACATGTTGCATTATTTTATTGAGAAAGAAGACACAACTCCCCAAAGTAGGGTCCTTTTTCAAAGCCTACACTTAGCAGTCCCCTGTACGAAAAGTGAATCTGATTTTCAGTTTCAGGAAACTAACACACATCTTGCATATATTTTTATTCAGGTGAGGTCACTGACAACTAGAGCAATCGGTCACACACTGAAAGTGAGGAGAAACTATATACAACATTTTACATACAGCGTAGAAAGAGGTATCATATTAGAGACTAGTGATTCGAGAAGAGATGATGCAGTGTGAAGTTTTACTTTCCGGTATAATTTATATTTAAAATAAAAGAAACAACTTTATTTCCACATACACAAATAAAGATAGAATACTAAAATTGTTTGGGTTAGTAATATTTTTCGGGGACAAACCATTTCAGGTGAGCGATGCCACCACGCCGGACTGTAAGAGCTTCTATACTCTTGATGTACGAATCGATCGTGGCAAGCCGAGATATTTTATTCTGCTCGAGGATAACGTTTCTAGTGATTGCTCATATGGTGATCAGATAACGATTATAAGCTATCACCAAGTAAACTAGTATGCTAAATACCCCGCGGAGAATACTGTGATAAATAAGATGTCCCTGCAATCAAAATGAGCCGTCCTTGGGGCATCAAATTCGGCACTATAAGGTTTTCCCTCGATGTACCCATTTATTAAAGTTTCTTCTAACCAGTTCCGACTGTCCGTGCTACATATATGTAACAGGTTCCTTCTGTTGCTGACTTGCACAGCCGCCACGCGTGCCAAGACTCAATGCCAGGGGTGTGGCTTCTGGTGAAGCTGGTAGCGATTTTTAAAATGACAGGCGGCCCTGTCACTTACGCACGTCACGTGCGAGTATACTACACCGTTGTCTTCAACCCACTGTTTCACTTTTTCTAGAGCCAAGCACGTGAGAGCGACGTCGTCATTCAGGTCCTCACTGATGATAGCAATGCTGTTCGTAGATTTTCTTGTCGTCGCTACCCATGTAAATACCGTAACTTTTTTTTCTTCAGTGGTATGCTTTAACTTTGTCAGGAAAACGATGGTCCAGTTTTCAGCAAAGTCAAAATGAAAGACCATGCTCCCGCGTTGCATGCCGCTGCTTTTCATCGTAGATCGCTTTATCTTGCGTTTGTCAGATAAGGTTGTGAAATATCCAACTTTCAGCCGTTACCTGAACGACCTCGGACTCCCATGTTGTAAGCACAATGTCTTCGTCCTCTGGGATATGAAGTTCCTCGAGTGTAAGATACTGGCCTTGTGGGCAGTGATCACAGTCTCCTTAAAGACACAGACTTGTTCGGTGGGTCGCACAGAAATGCTGAGTTCATTTCACCAGTGCTGAATGTTGAGTCTGTAACGTTCATTACAGTGGCAATACAAAGGTAATAATTGGCGCAGCGCACACAAACGCACACTTCCTGGTGTGGATTACATTTGACCCATTTAGGGAGCAATGAATAAAATTTCGTTAGCCTAACGCCGGAACCAGGATGTCTTGTCTTTGTATATGCGGAAGGCCTCTCGGATTGAGCGTGTCAGGAAGCGCTTTAACACGAACGTTTTCTCCACGTTGAGCATGACAGAGATAACGTCCTTCTGGTTTGGACCTTGGCGCGAACATTGTAGCTCGTCTTTCGCGAAGTACTCTAAGGCAGCAGACAGGCTTTCAGGGCTCGCTTTGCGCCTCGTGTAAGGATCCGGCTCATACCACACGCCATGCTTTTTCTTACCTAAACCGTAAACTCTGTCGCCATGTTAACAATTCCTAGGTTACCATGGCGACAGTGTTTAAGCTCTATTGCATTAAGGCGGGGCTCGAGTATTTGGGGGTTCTGCTCTCTTTCGGTGTGCCTCTTTGTGCCTGATATTATCGCCCTCGAAGTCAGCGAGTGGGATGGCGAAAGGCACTACTGCTCAGTAAACACCGCATCGGCAGCCATATATTGCTGGTTGAAGCGAACCCTCTCATCCTTGACAGCGAGCGGGGAAATGCGAAAAAAATTGTATCGGCCGTTTTGCCAGAACTATATACGACGAGTGTAGCCTGATACTTCCGTCAACCATTACGCCATAATCGTGATCTTCGCGAGTAAATGATTGTTGCTAGCCACAGAACAGTTTCACGCAGAAAGTGAATGCTTAAATATGTTTTTTTTATACATCATAGACAGGAATATAGAAAATAAAGAAAGATGGAGATAGAGGGGAAGAGAGAGGAGCGTATACCGTAGTGCCGTAGGAAATAAAGTAAACAAAGTTCCTGTGACCGATGCCTGCAGGATCTTTTCTCGGATCTTAGTAATATAATAGATATTTGTACACAGTAGTTTCTTCTCAATTTTAGTGTGTGAACGATTTCTATAGTTATCAACGACCTCATTTTGAATAAAAATATGTGTGTTAGTTTCATGAAACTGGAGCTCAGAGTCACTTCTGGTATAGGGCACTGCTAAGTGCATGTAGGCTTTAATAAAGGACCCTACTTTAAGGAGTTGTTTCTTCTTTCTCAATAAAATATTGCAACATGTTTTTAATAGAAATGAATGCCGAAATAGCGTATTACAGGGTACTCCAAATTTAAAAAAAAATCGAAGGTAGTGTTTTTTTTATTTGCATCGGAATTTTTAGTTGTTTGATTTTTTCTCATGTTTGCCTAAATATATCCCGACTATCGTATCACTCACATACTTTATTTATTTTGTAAATAATAGCCACATATAAGTAGAAGACTATCTGCAAATTATATAATAATGATCAAATTATTTCATGAGATAGAGACCTCCCGATTTCGCCATTTGTCGTTCGAGCAGGCAGGTTTGGCATTTTTTAGAAAAATTAATATATTTTAAATAAATATTTTTACTTTATACTACAAGCAAGCTGTGCCCATAGTTTGCGTCTAAAACGTATTAGCATTCTCCTAATGTTATAGTTTTAGTTATTCACTCTCAAACGTGCCCCCTCCATCAGTGTGCGTTAATGCAACTGTCCAAGTCTTTATGCCTTACGATTTTTCCTGCCCCAGAATATTTTTTCTGGTCAAAATTAAGTGTGGATTCGTTTATACCAGACACTGGGCACTAGCATATAAAAACATCAGTTAATTTAAAGACGTCGACCAGCCACCATTTTGGTCGATCTTATCTGAAATCACCCAACTATAAGAACAGGACACTCCTCCACGAGTGTATCGCTTGCGGAACGCTACGGGGCTAACGCCATGATCTCCCCTTGCGCTCTTTTACCACGTCGAATGCGTGCCACTGCGAGCGGAGCCGAATTCAGAATTCTGAGGAAGAGGGGGAAGAATGTTAAAAACATCAAAATACGTTTATGATAAGTCTAAAAAGAGCACACTGATCAAAAAGTTTCTTAGAAGGGATCCGCTCCTCTGTTTGACTCAGAGTGTTGCCATGCACAGAACGATGACTACTGAACGATCTCACTGTTACAACGTGCTAACAGGTATACTGCCTATCCAAACCTGCTAACGTGCATCTTTATAGTTCCAAGATTTTGTTCAATATTGCCGCGAAATTACAACTTTTTTGCATATAACAATGTTATTAGAAATTGATGAACAAAGTAGGTATGCAACAGTATTTAATAGCAAGCGTCAGCATGAAAACGGGAAGTTTAAAAATGGCTTCCTTTTTTTCTCTCATGACTTTCTAAAATCAACTTTTCTTGGTGAACAACTGAAAATTATTAAAATAAAGTACCTTACTAAATTCTCCAGTAAATTTGCTCCAAAACAACGCTGGGGTCTCAGTCAAACTATAAAAAATGATAGTTTTTAAAAAATGGAAAAGTGTTCAAAATGGCAAACAGAAAAATGTATTTGAAAGTTCAAACAGTGTTGACTGAAAACAATTAACACTATATCGCCAAACAACTGGGGCCATAGGTCATCCTTCCTCTTCACGATCCTTCTGCGACGGGACTTGTACGTTGCCAAGTCCATTCGTCATAACACGTCAAAGTTGGTAAGTCTCCGGACTTCTCTAGCTGCATTGCGGACTGCCTTGTGCTCACCATCACTTTGCTGGCGACTTCGTAGCTGCGTCGTGCGCACGGTATCTTCTGGGAAGACTTCAGGCACATCGGTGGAGGCTTTTGGTCATGCCCAGAAAAGAGGTTTGACAACCAATCGACAATGCTGCATGATGCAGCGGCAGCGGCTAGTCCACGTCTGGCTATGGAAATTCATTTTGGCGAATTCGCCCGATGTTCGGCAGTCGTCGCGTATACCTCTCCACAGCCGAACTTTCGACGATAAACCGAACCGACTTGCCACTCATTAGCTCAAACCAGATCGACGCCTGAACTGTAGTCAAAAACGCGACACAGAAACTTTTGTTGACAGCGACGCCGGGATTACGCGCTGTACCTAGGCCTGCTTGGCTCTCCCCAGGCATAATCCCGTCGTAGCATTTCCATCTTGCGCATAATCGCGGTCCAGCTCATCTTTCCTTTAGGTGTCGAGGTTGACGGCAGCAGAAGCCTGATTGTCCCAGCAATCGGAAGTCTTCAAGTCGCGTCAGGCAAGGGGGAACTGTGGCGGGCCCAGAGAGCGGCATTGTTCAGCTGACTCCGGCGACTTCCAGGCAACGGTGCAGGAGTTTTGTAGTCGACCTCCTTCAATGCGCCTCCGGTTTTGCAGCCTGCGCTTCCGAGGCACCAAAGCGTAAACGACTTACGTGCCATTCACCGCTGACGCTCATTATCGATGAGCAGAAAACCGTCGTCACGCGCAGGACATGCCTACGCCCAGGTGAAGCGAAACAATTAAACTGAAACTGGCGATCACGCCGCAGCGGCAGCGTCTTTTGTCCGTGCTTGTCGGCAGTCGGAAACTCAGATATGGCCGAGCTGCCCAATAAAGGCTGGCGTGCAACGTTTGTAAGCTCTTTCGAAGGATGTTTCGCAGAGGTTCTCTCGCCTGAACGTTAGGCGTTGAACAATAAGCTGGGAGCGTAAACAAAGAGAAGAACTGCTCTTTCCATTGAGGTCCCACTCCACGCTAGGCCTAGCCAACGAGCGGCTAGCGCGCTTTGAAATAAACAGACAGCGGGGTGTGCCGGCGTTTCTACAGCCAGCGCGCGCGGCCGCCCGGCAATATTGAAATAATTTATTCCAGATGCATCCTTTCACGCTGAGAATAAAAAGTTGTGAGCGATGTACATGATTGCTAGATATTATTCAAACCGATTTTCAAAATAGTGTTTTTTTCGAAAAGCATTTTGTTATTTTACCCCTTGGAAGTTGGCGTGCCAAGCCCTCTCTACAATTGAATACAGATTAAAGACGTGTTGGTGTCGTTCAAGTTCGTTACACAACTTTGAAGCTTAATGAGTAACTTTAGGGAATGGGAGGTAGAGTTCCGGAAGATTGAGGCCGGCTTAGGCAGAAGGAGAGAAGCGGGAATTCGGTCGCCGGCCCAGGTTAGGGAGCTGACTAGGCAACCCAATCATGAGAGGGAACAGCGGGTGTTACCGAAAACGGCCGGAAGAGATAAGGAAGTATGGAAGGCGGGTTTAGAGGGCGTAGAGGGAGTGTGACAGTAGGGTGGGAAAGCGCCTGGAAGGGGCAATTCGGGCAGGGAGGTAAGCCGAGGGAAGAAAGTGTCGGTTGTAGGGCCGACGCCAGTTAAAAGCAGGCCTAGGGTCACTGGTGGTCGGGAGCCCCAGCCTGTTGACTGACAGACCCGATGGCTGGAGGCAGAGTGACCCTCAGCTCAGCCGCCTTCTCGGGCCCAGCAGAGCGTCGTGCAGCCAGGTGACAGGATGAGAATGCAGCAGGACAAAGGCGCGCCTGCAGGGGGATCCTAGGGTGCTGGTGGTGGGAACTCTAGCATTGCTGCGGGTTAAGAGGGGTGTGAACGAGATGAAAGGAGACCAGAGGAGTAACAGTAGGAGTCCAGTCAGGGGAGGTGTATGGTGGATGCTATGACGCCTTGCGTGGGGTGTGGGATGGCCGGAGGAAGACCACAAGCCAATGAACCATGCGAGACTTAACTGATGTACTCAAGGTAGGAATGACTGGAGAAGCAATAAGCGATCATGCAGCTAGGGACGTCTGAGAATGTGCACGTGTTGTGTGCATTCCCAGGATTGAAGGAACTGATCTAAGGTAGCAGGAAGGAAGTTGTCAGTAACAGAGTAATGGGGGTATGAGTGAAGGCAAACTTGATGCAGTAATGAGTAAACAGGGGAGAGTGTACAGGCCAAATACTTCTTTTGCAGATGGCATTCACTTTGGTGAGGCCTGGGTTACAGGGTGGGGGATGAGGATGGGCCGCCTGTTCTTTTTGGGGCCAGGCCCTGGGGACAGTGAAGTAACTAGAAAACCACACTGCAGTGGGAGAGGCACCCAGGGTTAAAGAGGAGAAAACGTAAGAACAGGCATGGCTCGCGCACAATCAGACATTGGATATATTAACATGCAGGGTGGTAGAAATAGCCTAAAATGGGAAGAGGCAAGGGCAACTAAGAGGATTTAAGTGGTGTATGGTTCGTGGGAAACATCTCAGAGACATGGAGCAGCCACCTTACAGCCTGACTATGTGTGGAAAGATGTAACAAGAGCAGGGCGAGGAAGGGAGGGTAAGGTGGGCATTTAAGAAGACCATGAGCAAAGGAATCAGAGAAAGAATTCACTTGAGAGACATTTGTGGCCCCAAAGGGAAAAGTTGCTGAGGTCTGGGTCTTGGTTTGTTTTACTTATGGACAGGGACAGGTGCTAAGAGAAAATGAGAAAAATGATTGATTGCATATCAAAGGCATTAGTAAGCAGGAAGGCTCTGGAGGTATTATGGGAGACATGAATGCCATATCAGTCTGGATGGATATACGGACTCAACTGGAAAACTATTATAGAACTGGGTAGGCAGCATGACTTAGTTTATGTCTCAGTCAGAGATGTAATGAACCTATGCGTGGAAACTGACAGTACATTCAACTGATGCTGACTCATGTCACACAAATGTAAGTGGATACAAATAATGAAAATAGATGAAGAAGGTTCCAAAGTCAAACGTGATACAAACGTATTAAGCTGGGCTGCAAGTAGTGCAGAACCTACTAGCATAATTCAAAGCAAAACTTTCTGCAGCGACAAAATTGAAATAGATTTACTGAAAGAATAGGGAAAGTAGTTTCAAGAACGACCGAATTTATACAGATTGGACCTATGAGCCTAACTAGACTTTTTGTTCTGGAACAAACCAAAGTTAAAGTAAACGAAAAGGAAGCAAAGGACATAGACCAAAAAGCTGGTGGGACAAAGAAATTGAAGCAAACATGCAAAAACGTCAAGGCAATCTAGAGAACTACAGGTATTCCAAGCGTATTGGGAGTCGAAAGCGGAAGTAAAGAAGATGCAGTTTTTATAACATGTATACGAGAAGGCATCCAAGTTTATCAATGCAAGAAATTCAGAAAGTGTAGAATGGATGGGTAATAACCAAAGAAGATAAAACGCAACCAAAGTTTAGAGCACCAGACTCACTCAATTGAAACGACGCAAACTAGACAAGTTATCCTCTCGGATCAGAGGAGATCAATTAGAGGAGATGATCGTCGATATAGGAACTGATGATGGAGGAGAAATTTCGGAACAGGTACATGTGGAAGATAGGAGAATTGAAGAACTTAGTCAAGCAACGACATCACCGGATTTGGACGAAGAATGGAAAGGCCAAGGACGAAGAGTCCCTAGTGTACGTCAAGCGAGGGCTGGTCGGTATCTCAATCAAAACTGAGTAAGAAGAATTTGATCCTAAATCTAAGGCAAAACTAAAGGAAGGTAGTGAACTACTATGATAACAGAAATATTCCAAGTGAATGGGCTAGTAGGATGAGTATGATATATAAGGAAAGGAGGAATAAGTCTGATACCAAAATTATCGTCCCATAACAATGTTTCAATTGTACAGATTTATTATGCAATTATAAGATAAACTAGGAGGAATGGGTAGGTGAAGACATAGGCGGAATTGCAGAGCGGTTTGGAAACAAAAAAGTTGGAGGACAATATATTTTCTCTAACACAGTGTATAGAAATAGCTGTAAAAAGAAAACATGGTAGCTTTCTAGCTGAAGCGTTTAAAGATATCAAGTGCCACTACTTAATGTGAACCAAAAGATCTGTGGGACATAGTGGAGAGCTTCCTTCTAGATGAGATTGCTGCTTAATATTGAGGAACATTTACAAAGATAATAAGGTGATTATAACATGGGAAGGAAAGGCAGGAAGCCGAAGGTGGGGGCGAGGCCTTAGGCGAGGTGCCGTTGTCGCCTTTGCTGGTTTTATGTTATTGGAAGTTGGAGGATAGACTAGAGAAATTGAACGGATTCATACTTTCCTTACAATGCAGCTAGGCCAAAAATTCAACAATCCTTACCGGAAGTTATTAATACGACAAATGCTCCACAGCACTAATGGCTAACAAGGATGAATTTTAGGAATTAATGAGCATCTAGTAGGGAAGAGGAAAAATTGGTTCAAATTCAGTAGTGAAAAATCAGCAGTCATGATTTCATACTCGTTGGCTCCGAGCTGACGTCGACTTCTGGTCCCCATGTGGCGGATTCGAATCCGGCGGGTGCCATATAGCTCTATGGCGGAGGCTTATTGCGGAGAAGGCATGATGTAGCAGACTTTAGGTTGCACGTCAAAATCTAGGTGGTCAAATTAATCCTAGTCCTCGACTGGAAATTTTGTACTTGAATGCACCGATGGTGTTTAGCGTAGCCCCAAATTTGACTTAGCAGTCATGATTTTTAACGATGATGAAGTTGTTGAGAGGCTGAAGATACAGAATATTACAGTGGAGAGAGCTAGTACATACAAGTATCACAGGAGTATGGATATGTGATGGTGCAGCATGTCTCAGTGAGCTTGAGAAGTATATAATGAGGTAGGGGCAACAGAAATGCAGCTGTAATGAAACGTAGAGCACTTTGGAATTATAACAGGTATGAGGAGTGGTGAGAGAGAATTTGGAAAGGGGTCGCTGGTGCCTGGTTTAACTTTGGAAAACGCATGATGCTATGCATGAAATCCGAAGTGCATGCAAGACTAGAAATAGAACAGCAGCGGAGTAGGTAGGCTGGCTTTGGGGGTACATTGCAAACGCCGCCAAAACTTCAGGAGTGCAAGGAGACATGGGATGGGACGTCATTTGGGGGCCGGAAGCTTCTGAGCATGTCAGTAGTTTGAGGATTGGCTAGGGCGCGGATGGGAGCAATGGGCACGAAAGGTTTTTAGCTTTATACATGAGGAGTATAGACACAAAGTGGAGACAGCGCACTAGGAAATTAAGAGGAAAGTTTTTAGGCTACAGTGAGGTTACGGAAGAGCAGGTCTCCGTTAAGAAGAACGTTAAGGCCACAGAAAGAGATCGGTGGCTAGAGGGAATGCAGACAAAGAGGGCTCTGGAAAGCTATAGATTAAACAAAACAGTTATTGCCAAAGAAAGCATTTATGATAATTCTAGGGGAAGCTCATTGTTGTTCGAGGCAAGGACAGGTGTTTTGCGAACGAGAACATACAGAGCGAAGTACCAGGAAATGGATACAGGTGCTGCTTGTGGAGAG
>JAZHYW010009785.1:0-152622 GCA_037355805.1 Ixodes ricinus
TAAAATGAAGAGACGGGCTAGTTGTTAAATAATTAATGTTTCATGCAGCAGCTAGCCTATCAAAGATATATGTGGACATCATTGAGCAAGTTCTTGCTGAGCTTTCGTGCCCAGTCGCTGAGATGCGTGCTTACGCGAGGGTTACACTTTTGCGTTTCATCTGTTAACCCTAGCGCACGGCGCCAACGGCTCATCGTGTTTTCCGAAAGCAAAAAATAAAGCCAAATTAGCCGCTGAAATGATATGACGGCGTCCACAGCCGTAGTGATCCGCGCTAACACCCGTACAGTTGCCTGGAAAGGGAAACTCGATTGGGATACTGATTTAAAACGGGTACGAACCCGAAAGCCTGTGGTCAATAATCTGGTGGCATCTTTACAGGTACGTCTAATATGCAACCGCCTTGAACACAGCCATAGTTATCTCAATACTACTTTTATATATTTAGCTGTTAGCGTACGTAAAGAAAGTGAGCATAAGCCATCAGGTTTGATGTTCATAATGATGCGATGAAAATAAAAACAGACTTGAAGCCTTTGTTAATGTGGCGGCGTCTGTAGTAAACGCCCTTGAAATCCGTGGAGCTGTCAGAACTCAAAAGAGAAGATTGCGCCAAAAAAGAAAAAAGAAGTCTGCGGGTACTCCTAAATATAGAACAAACAAAAAAACATTACGTTAGTGGGCAGCATGTGGCATACGAATCGAAGATACCGGCATGCGTTGTAGAGTGATATCTTCCACAATAATATTTTTTTGTCGGTGGCTAAAGAGTTTCTTGTGCCCACCACAAGTAAATACTAAATATCCGTTCGTCGTAAGTAAGTTCAATAAACGACGGCGTCATTTTAATAAATACATACACTTGTCACCAGACACGAACCTACCGCTCTGGACTGGGGTTGGTATCGCGAACACATACAACAATTCGAACACCAAGGCTTCGTTCATAACTGATTATAATTTAAAGACTCGTACCGGCACATTGCCGTCCCGAATTACGAGGGGTGAAATAATCCAGGTTTGTACAGGAGTGTTGTAGCAATTTAGGACATTTTGATATCGTTACGTTTCGGTGCAGGGCATGTCGGTGGGGTCTAATAACGCACGGGCTTTTCTGTGCACAAACGTTTCGGTGGGCGAATGTTTGTTGTATGAACGCTTCAATAAACACGCCTAACATTACTTGTTAATATTCAGGTTTTTATGCAGAGAAGATAATTTTTCTAAGACTGCCACATCCCAGTTATATACTTCGTTTCTCTTTTAGATAAGAATAGCTGTTTAAGTGCTATAGAAGTTGTGTAATTAATTAAATAATCAACATCCAGGAAAAACATACATAAGGTTCAATGCAGATTTTCGAAATACATAAATTCTTTAGGCGCATTTATTTAGATTTGAGTAAAACATTTCGTGATAATGAGACACACGCACAACAAGATGATTTCATTTGTGATTTGTGTGTTGAGACTCATGAGTCTCGACTCTTATCCCCTTGTTTCCCATTATCAGAGATAGCACAAGTGATATTACTCAAGCATATATCTGGCATCCCTTTGTTCGAGGAACTCTTTTATAACCTTTCTCTGCCAAAACACCCTCCAGTCTAACCTCGTCTACCGGAATTAACTGGTACGCAAAGACCCTTGACCGTGACTTTCTCGCAACTCGAAAGGTTAACCGACCAAAACGGCCAGGGTCAACGATGACACTTCGCCCACAAACCTTCACAATACACGCGCCATGGCCGTCAAGAATGAATGAGTCAGCTAAATTCGGTAAGTCTGACTCCGAGGGTCGCTCTAATACTAAACCGAGGTCACACATAGCCCAAACATCACCTCGCGTGCGTGCTCGAAGAAAAAAAAACAAATAAAACAAGCATCCACTTCAAAAACAAAAACGAGCTTTAAAAAAAACAAAAAAAAAACACCACTAATCCGAACACGCGGAGGTTACAGGAATACCCCTCCGCGACCTTCCGGGCATCCCAGTGGATAAGCGGGGTTCGACCAACAATACAACGCAAGAAAAATAAAAATATCACGAAAAATACGCTGGAATTTGTGACAGCGACTCATTTAGTTCTCCTGGAATTCCTTCAGGAAATCAGGAAGCAGATTCTCGTTGAAGTGGGCGGGACTTTCACGTGCCCTGTTCCGTTAGAACCTAATCAATTGAAGTTGGTCGTTTTGAGCCGGGTTATGTATAGAACCTGGCTTGGACCATTCGCCTATTGCTCAAGTTGTCAAAATGGGACATGCGCAGGATGCAGGCCTTGTTAAGGTTCCTGGTTTCGCTATTCACGTCGATCTAAAGGACCATTTTGAATATGTGGGAAGTTCGCAAGATCGAAACAAGACCGTGCTTCGTTGTGCGAAGTTTTATGTTAACAAAGGATTGCATTCTTACGCCTGTAGTATTTCTTGCTTGATAGGGCAGTCTACAGCCATTTTCACTTTAGGTGCGAACAAAGTCAAAGCTAGAAGCGCGAGCCATGTACGCGCCAACTTGTACGTTTTTGACTCGCACACGAAATTGTGCAGTGCATGCGGGCATTGAATTCTGGCTGCACGCTTGTGTTTTAAGCTTCTGCTTTGTTAGCACATAAGGTGAAACGAAGTATAGACCCTTTCAGGCAGCTGTGCACGGACGCGGCCATAACTGACTTTCGCTTTCTGTTTCCATGTGTTCCGTCCAATTCACTTCATTACTGCGGTCCCAGGCCACGTTACTGAAAAAACAAAAACGCTGTGACCATAGCGTTCTTTATTCTGAAGCAGGCCCCTTATGGGTTTGTCATTGCTTATTTCAGCGTCTGGGCACCTCGGCCATACAACAGAAGGTCAGTTATGGCGGCGCGAATCTGGCGCGTGCTAAAAAAGACTATGAACGCTGTTAGAAAAAAAAAAGAAAGGGAGTCTGCTTGCTGATATTGTTAGAGCAGACCGCCCGTATAGCGGGGGCAAACACACAAAAATAATCATGTCCAGGAGGAATATTTTCATGCATTGCATGCACTAAAGCCTATCTTAGAGAGGGAGCGAGCGAGAAGGCAAGAAAGAAAAAAAAGGAGACAAACAAATGCACAGTCCTTGTATGGTGGACAGCATAAAATTCCCACGTGATGCCGAAAAGGTCAATTGCACGGTGCACGGCAGGCGCACGCAGGCGCAGCCCTTCCACATATGGTACGGCAGCACAAAACGCGTCCCTCATACGCCTTTCCTATGAGTCGCCATAAGGTCTTCAGTGCGACGTCAGCCTTTGCTGCCGCGCCCGCGACCTGGGAATGATTGAGGGACCCTGACTTCCCTTTCTCCTCCCCCTCTTACAAATCAAGAATGGTCTGACTCTGGTCGCCCCACCGGCCGGCATTGCAGCTGCAGCAGCCCCTTCCCCCAGACTGCACCTTTCTTAGAAACGTTCCCACCCCAAGGTCAACCACATTCGTTCCAACAAGAAAAAAAAAAAAAGCCCTAGGCACTTTGCTTTGCAGTTTCCAGATCCAAATATAGCACATTTTGGTTTACTTCAAAGGAGCAGTTGAACGCACAATCTCAACGCGTAGTCACTCAATATCATCTCACGGGCTCAAGTAATATCATGGAGTCATTCGATATCACCTCACGAACTCAGATCACGGAGACACTCAAATCATCTCACGGACTCAGTCATATCACGGAGTAATTCTATGTCATCTCATGAACTCAAACTCGTATCACGGAGTCATTCGATATCATCTCACGAGCTCAAACTCATATCACGGAGTCATTCGATATCATCTCACGAACTCAAACTCATATCACGGAGTCATTCGATATCATCTCACGAGCTCAAACTCATATCACGGAGTCATTCGATATCATATCACGAACTCAGAGTTATATCATGGAGTCACTCAAATTCACTCAAAATTAGGCAGTGAGTGTGAGTGAGCGTGAGTGAATGAGTTTGTGAGTGAGTTTGCCGAGGTATGTGTTGGATCGCGGCGAGCAGTTGGAAACCTTCTCAAATCTAGGAGCTCTATTCTTTTCCCGTCCTCAGTGATGGAAGCGGCGTTTGACCTTTTGTAGCAGGTTTTGTAGCGGACAAAGTATTGGTTTGGAGCAGCCAGGAATGCATTTGAAAATAATTATGTGATTACATCGCTAAATGAGTTCACATCTGATAATGACTGAGGTTTCCTCTTTAATACCGAAGTCTATTACTTATTATCTTTTGTATTAAGAATAGATGGGACGCAAAAGGAACACACAGCCTTCGTTTTAGAGACCTTGCGACAGAAATGCACGTCTCAAAGACAGGAGTGCAGGCTAACTCGCGCTTGTAGCTTTGGCAGCAGTGTATCTGTACGTCCTTTCTAATCAGCTAAACCAAACAAGCTCAGCGAATGCCCCTAGTCTTGCTCTTTTAGTATGTGTGTGTTTGTGATTGTACGTGTTATTCGACTGTGCTCTGACTTAAGATGAAACAAACTACAAGGCGGATAGAGACGCAGTGAAATACATGATTGTACTATGTTTGTTTCCTTCCACTTCTCTAAATATTAGAATTGACCAATAATGAAACAAAAATTTCTTTGTTTGAGCCTACCTTGGAGCAAGGTGTGGCGTAATTCTTCGTAAAAGTGGCACTTTGGCACAAGATGTAAGCAGACTTTCGCTCATGGTACAATTTGGCACAAATGGTGCAGCACTTCCATCACTGCGTTCTGTTTCGTTTCAAATCCAAACTTGCGGTTCCAAAATAATGACAATCATTCGGCTCGTTTTGAATGCTTTCTTAATATGTTTTTTTGTTTTGTCATTTGCAAAATGGCAGTTGCTAATTTTTGTGAAGTGTGCAGAGTGTTTAACAATGACGCTTCGATTTGAAACGAGGGGACTTTTACTTACAAAAAATATTAGACACGGTGCAGAATTCTGGCGTTCCAACAATTTGTGCGTGCAAGCGATTGTGATTGAATCTGCGTGCTATGAGGCTTGTGGTGTTCATTAGTTTCTTTTTTTTTTTTCTAGCCTGTACACTAGCTTTTTGTGGAACGGTAGAACCAAAATGGGCTTCTCGCATAGTCAGTACAACATCACTGCACTAACGTCGGGAAAAAAGACGGCTCTTTTGTGGGCTCCACACCGACATCGCGTCTTTCGCCGAATATATTAAATGTCCGAGGAACCAAACACTAGAGATTCGTTTCGAGAATCGAATTATCCGAGACCTTCCTATTCGATTTGTATATTCGAGTACTCAAGTGTTGCCAACCTCCGCGGTCGTTTCCTCCCCGATTTTATTTGAAAAATTCCCTAGCTTTCTCTAGATTTTCAGAAAATGTGTTAATTTGCGTCAATATGAGATTATCATTATGGAGCAGTTTAAGTATAGATTTCTGTAGTTGGGTGGCCATTTAGAGGTTAAATTTGCTTCGTTAAAACCTTTTTTACATAATTAAACTTTGTTACCTTGGCCTTGTGTGCCCCCCCCCCCTCAAAAAAAAAAAATTGTTGTTGTTACCATTGGAGATTATATGTCTGGCCCTGACAATATACACAGAAGCCTTCTTTCCGCTGCACTCGGCCGGCATGCGGAGGAAAAAGGGAAGGAACGTGTCTCTAAAGCCCTCTGAAACCCATTAAAGAACAATCCCTAGATTGGAACAAATTTCCCTTTGCCCCTAAATGATCACGGAAATCTCTAGAGCAGGGGTTCTCAAACTGGGTTCCGGGGAACACAGGGGTTCCACGAGCTGGTGTCATGGGTTCTGCGAACAACCAAATTGCAGCCCCCCCCCCATGCCGCAGGCTGCGCGGACAGGACGCAAAGCAGCTTCACCTCACTTTGTACTGACATTGCGATTGATATGGTGGGGATATATAGGAAACAACACAAGCAAATTTGCTTACAATTGTGCGCCTGTTGCTTCTCGGTCGGCAAAATATGGAGGGGGGGGGAGGGTTCCGCGGCAGTTTTTGAGGCTGCCTGGGGTTCCGTGAGGCCAAAAAGTTTGAGAACCCTTGCCCTAGAGCTAGGGACAAAAACCCTAAGGCTGGCAGCACTGGAATACTTGCACACCACTAGTTTTACACGCATGGCACTTATAGGGCCAGTTTTAGCGCTTTTGTGTCTGGGATGTAGCCTCGATAGAGCGTGCAATGCAGAGCATGCGCCATAAAAAAATAGCAGTTACAGATAGCGTGCTCAGCATGCGATGGGCAACTTCTGCCAGAGCGGAGACTTCCTTGGGGGTGTGCTCGGCGGCAGCAGAGAAGACATATTACGAAGGCTCTTGCTTGGGGCCCTGTGTGGACCCTAAAGCGGCCCAGGAGCGACAACGGCAGACAGGGCAGGGTGAAGAGAAAGCAGCGACGGGAAGCCATTTGCCATCACACAGACTGGCAGTTCAAACGTCATTTCACGGACAATCTGTCTGGTGCGGTGTCTAATATATATGCAACAGACTGGTTCCCGGCAGACATTAAAGGGACACATCACCTCTTCTCCCCCTCCACCCACCACCAAATTATTGTTTTCTTTTGGTTTTTGCAATTTAAAATGGTGTCCGAAGACTATCCAGTTAATATTTTTCTGCAGAGTCACATATATTTTCAGCAAAGCCAAAATTTTAACTGCTTGAAACCAAAACACTGAGCACGGAAGCTCATGGCTGGAAGTCACGTGGCTACATTTGGCTGCACTTTTCTTTTTCTCCGCTTCTTCGGCGTGTGAAGCAGACAACGAATTGCGTGTACCATCTGTCGTGCAGATTGTTTCGCACTTCTATCCCTTCCGCTCGGTGTTCTCCGTTTGAAGATCGATTGGCCGGTACCACAAATCACGGTTCCTAAGTAGCAGTCCGACGTCCGTCGCAACGTTGGTCCGTCGTGCGCCGCCCATCGCATCGTCCAGCCACGTGGTACGTCGCCATATTGAGAAGGGTGTTTACAAGTACGTTCCCGTGATCTGCAACATTTTTATTTATTCCATCAACATATTTGCAGCTTTTTCCAGGCCAGAAAAAATTAGGTTCATATTCTTTTCTATTTATAATCTTGAATGTGTGCCTTAGATGACCCACAACTTCAAATATATTTGGTACACATGGTTTGAACATCATGTGACCATGGAAAAGAGTGAGCGAGACTGAAACCGGCCAATTCTCGATTGGCTGTTTTCGGGCAAAAAAGAAAACGAATATTGAGCTGCAAATTGTGTTCTGGGTAGCTCAACCAATAAACTCGGCGAGCATAAATGCCCTGTCAGTGTCACTTTAACATAAGTGTTCCTAAGCATTTACAATGGCTTTGGGAAATGCCAAGAAGACTGTTTTCTCCTGTACATAGGAATAGCATGCTTTTCCTTTCTAGCATTTTTTCCCCAAGAAATGTACACTCACAAAATTTTAGTACAATAAATGCGCCACCTAGAGACACCTCTGTGGAACGGCCCATTGCACCCTGTTCACTAGCTCATTGATGTTTTTTTTATTTTTTTTTACGATCGAACTGCGCCTTAAAACTTCCCTAGAGCGAGGCTCAAAACTCACGAGTTTCTTGAGCGAGAGCAGCTCATCCGCCGTTGCAGTGCTCACAAGAAGCGACAGGCTGTCTGCAATGTCGGAAACTTTGGACCTGGCAAGAGAAAACGTGACGTCACTAAGCCGTTACTCGCATAGAGCTGGCACAACGAAAAATAAGAAATAGAGGCAAGGTTGGCATAAGGTATGAACGCATTGGCGACTCCAGCGAAATCGACGCCGCGTAGCAGCCACGCCAAGAAGTTTAGGAGAGGAGGTCGGTTCTACTCTGTCGTCTGTTATTGTTGCTTGGTTCTCGTAGGCAGCATAGGAACAAATGTTGTTTCCAGTCATTATTTTTATGCTTCCGCCGTGTCATTCCTACGCACTGACTAGAAGAAGGTTTCTACCGTCGAAAAATCGCTCTGCTTTCATATGTAACACTGACTTTACACTGCAGTAGCAAAGAATTTATGATGGTCCGTGTGCTGAACAACGAAAATGACCTCCTTTCGTCCGCCATTATGCCTGACCAGCACGCCCCCTATAGTTGGCTGGAGTCGCAAATAGTACAGCAAAACATTGTTGATGCGCTCCCGAAAACCACGTTTTTCCCAGTTCATACCTCATGAGCACCAGTGCCGTCGTACATCCATGGGGACACGCATATTAATATCCTGTTTGCTGCATTTGCCCACCTGGCTATTACGTCTAAAAACTGTCATCTGACACGGCTGGCACAACACAAAGGGTCGACCGGTTGCGGCCGCCATTTTCCCTCTTTGCTTCTCTGCGTTAAACTCGCCCGTTCTTGCAGGTTAGGCACGAGCTTGAGCTAGGGTTGGAAAAGATTGGGCTTTTGCAGTAGCACAATCATCTTTACGCCTCTTTCTCGCTCGTGCAGACGTGCATCCTCTACACTTGCTGTGTCGGGTTCCCCAGTTGCACTAGTTAAATTTTCGCGTGGAGTTCAGAGCTCAAAATCGTGCACCACGCATGTCACACTTCAATGCTTTGCAAGCGAGGTAGAAGCCACGGTCGACACGGCGAGTGTAGCGGAGGCACATTTGGATTAGTTCAGTCGGCCCAGAAATTTTGCATCGTCAGAGAGGTCGCTATTCTTTGGATGCAAATTATAGAGTGACCTTTATTTATAAATAAGTTACGAGAAAAGGCGACCTGTTTTTGTATAGATACGATACGCCGGGGCGCCGATCGCATATCCTACGCCCACCTCCGCAATTTGCCGGACTCTTACAAAAACGCCCTTCTTGACGAGATCAATCAGATCTGGAACGAGGGCAAACTACCCGAGGCATGGAAATTTTCTCTTGTGAAGCCAATCCCGAAGCCCGGAAAACCCCCACATTCTCTAACGAACCTCAGGCCTATTTCGTTAACTTCTTGCCTTTGCAAACTGATGGAGAGCATGGTGAACGCTCGCTTGATCTGGCACATCGAAGACAAACAGCTCCTCTCTCCTACCCAATATGGCTTCCGTCCTGGTTTATCAACTCAGGACGTCCTTCTTCGCCTCAAAGAAACTGTCCTGGACAAATCTTCCCCACACCCCAGAATCGTGGTGGCAGTGGATATCCGAAAAGCCTTTGACGGCGTTCCTCATGACACGGTCCTAGCCAAAGCTCGTGATCTCGGGCTGAAAGGAAAGATCTACAACTTTATTGCTGCCTTCCTAGAGAACAGATCATTCCAAGTCCAAATCGGACAAGAAACCAGCAGCACCCACCACAACGGGGTCAGGGTCCCCCAGGGATCCGTGATAGCCCCCACGTTGTTTAACATAGCAATGTCCCAACTACCGGCAAGGCTGGCAAAGATTCCGAACATCGAACACGCCATATACGCAGACGATGTCTCAGTGTGGACCCACGCGGGATGCCTAGGCAAACAAGAAGAAGCCCTCCAAGCGGCGCTCGACACCATACATGCATACTCAATCGAAGTGGGTTTGGCTACGGCACCAGACAAAACTGAGTTTGTCGTGGTTCATGGGGGCAGACATACCAAAGCCAAGGAAGCTGACAAAGACAGCATCAGCTTATCAATCGGTGAGCAGCCCATCACTCGCAAAGTCTCCATCCGATTGCTCGGGATGTTCATCGACGAAAAATGCACAGCAAACTCCTGGTATAAGCGTACTGTCGCAACCACTAAACAGGTTCTACACGTCCTGCGCAGAATCTCAAACCGTACCAGGGGGTCAAAGAACGGGAACTTCGCCAGTTTGTCACCTCATTTATTCACGCTAAAGTGATGTATGGTTTGCCATACCATCCCGTCACCCGGACGCAGCTTCAAGCCCTAGAGCGTCTCAACCACGAGGCAAGGCGAATAACCACTGGGCTCCCTCGTTACACACCGCTAGCAGCTCTGAAAAGCTGCAGTGGGATAAATGACCTCACAGAGCTTCTCGAGACACACCTTCACACACAAGAGGTCCGCCTTCAATCCACGCACGCGGGCAGACACACACTAGCCATGCTTGGACATGACATTACCAACCTTCCAGACCTCCCACAACTGTCGCCGCCATGGGAGCACATCATGCTCACCGATTCCACACCGCTGCCACAGCATATGAACCCCGAGCAAGTAGAACGAAGACGAACATTCACCAAGAGACATGTCAAGTGGACCCAAACCGCCTGCCTGGAAGAAGATAATCGCATCGTCTACACGGACGCCGCCTGTCCTCAAGATGGAACCGATTTTGCCACGGCTTGGGTTGAAACCACTACGTCAACTCAGGGGCGACTGTATCATGCCACAACGGAACCCGTCCACAGCACGCAAGCAGAAATGCACGCTATCATTGATTATGTTCAACACGCAAACGATTCCTCCAACAACAGCAACACCAAGACCCATTTCCACCTCTTTACAGATTCTCAAGCTGCACATCGGGCTTGTGCGGATATTCGGCACACCACCGTTGCTGTTGAGCAGCTCAGACTCTCCGTGCAACGCTTACGTGCTCTCGGGCACGACCTCACAATACACTGGGTACCCGGACACTCCGGAATACCCGGCAACGAAAAAGCTCACCGCCTTGCACGCGCGCTCTTACTATCCGTGCAGGCCAGAGCAAGATCCGAAGATACAGTCTGCCTTCCTCACGAACAAGTAGAGGCCCGTGCACTACCACCTGACCCAGCGGAAGAGATATTCAAGGCACGGCACTACCGCAGAGCCTATCTCTTGGCTACCGCCAATCCCCTCCTTACACCCTTCCCTCCTTCTCCGCTCTTCTCCCGCCGGCAGCTTGTCACGCTCCGCCAAATTCAGACCGGGACCATCCTCACCCCTTACCTGCTACAGCGGTTCCGTCAGCACAGCAGCAGCCACCGCGAAAAGGACAGATGTGCTGCTACCACCAATCTTACTGGTACATGCGCATTGTGCCATGCAAACGCTGATCTGGAACACCTGCTCTGGGACTGCCCGCTATACTCGGAGCCCCGAACCCGCACCTTGGCTACCATCCCGCAGAGTTTCAGGCCTACCTCGCTGCATGCCTGGGCCTGCCCGGACCCCTCCTTCCCCAAAGTGATCGCTATCGAACTCTGGCGATCGCTGCTCGCGTACATCCAGGACCCTGCAGCTCCCCCTGTCGGCACGCGGCTTCAAGGAGGCCCCCTGTCCCCCGCTCCTGCACCCTAAACCCTTTCACCGCAGCATTTCTTAATGCAAAAAAGTGAAATAAACGTTTCCTACCTACCATGGCTGTGAAAGTCCATGTAAACTAAATTACTGCGCAAGAGTGAAATTTCTTTTCCAGTCTATCCGTGCTGTTTTGCGTCTTTTCTTCGTCAACGTCTCTTTTGCCTTTTAATACCTGTTTAAGGGGGCTGAACAACAATATTGGGAAGAAACGTTCGTAACTTTACACGAGGTTACTGGCGCCAGTAAGACCTCAAGTATACTCGCACGCAATGCAACTGAGAAAAAAGCTTCGTCTTTCACAGGTTACGAATGTCATAGAATAATTTTAAACGGCATTTACCGAAAGTATGAATATTGTGGGGATCGGTGGCTGAGTGGGCTAGCGCTCACCAGCTCGGTGCACGTGACGTGAAGCTTGCGCTGCAGAAACCAGGGATCCTGGGTTGAACGCCCATCCCTGCCCGTTTCATCTGGATGAGCATCGTACCGGCGTGCAGTCGTGTATCATTACCGCGTGATGCACGTTAAAAACCCCAGGCTAGCGGTTTGTACTGCACTGGCTAAATTGCTCATCTGCAGCTGGAGACTGCGTCGCCCGTTGAGCGCAGACCAAGTTCTAGGCTGCATAAACATACACACAACCCAATTTCTTTTTTTCTTTTTTTATGAATATTGAGCGTTGCCCCTTTAATTGCGGACAGACTCTCTTCAAACCGCCCCGGCAAACGAGCTCGGCCCCGCGTGCCCCTTCCACCGGGACGTCGCGAGCACACTCACCTCGAGTTGCCGCCCGGACTTGGCGTCAAAGTACACTTCCCGGTAGGAGCTGACGACGGCCTCCCTCACGCCAGCCTCCGCCGACCACATGAGGGGAAGCATCTCGCGGAGGCCCACGGAGGCGTCCTCGACCCCAAAGCGGTGCGCGGACACGAAAAGGGCAATCGTCTCCTGCACGTCCGAGACCGTGGGCGAGCGGAGGAGGTCGCACAGCGTCGGCACAATCGTCTTCATCTGCTTCGCAAAGTGCACGCAGTCCTGCAACGGGAGGGGCCGGGTTTGGCGAGCGTGCGACGAGGGTCGGGCCAAGTAACCGACGCCAAAAGTGTAGAGATTCGCACGTTTAAAGGGGCACCAAACTACCAAAAAACATTGCTTGCCAAGTGCCTGGATACCACATGTACTTAGTGGCAGTGCGCAGAATATTGGAATGATAGAGGTATATGTCACTTTGGCAATGCCGTCGAGGGAAAATCAGGATATAAGAATAAAGTAGACCCTCGTTTATTCAAACTTCAGAAAGCTCCAAATTTTGTTTGAATTGTCGCAAGTTTGAATGAACAAAAATTCACCTACATATGACGCGAGATAAAATTACGATTTGCTGTATAGATGGCTACTCATGCTAGGCAAATATTTCGTGATTTCCTCTACACGGGCCTACTAATCATAAGCAGGTATGCCACGCATGAATCATTGGTGAAATGTATGACGCAAGTTAATACGTCGCTCAAAAATGCTGTTGATCTCGTGTACCGTTTGGATGGCACGTGACACCTCGAAACAAAATTAAGTTTGTCCTTCCAGCAACAGAAAGCGGGGGACAGATGAAAGATGAAAACGGGTGCCGCGCGCCAGCTTCCGCAGCAACTTGAGCGGACGCCGTAACGTGAACCCGTGCCACGCAGCCGAGTCGCAGCATCCGTGTAAGTTGATATAGAAACAGCCCCGCAGCACCCGTTTTTATCGCCCGTTCGTCCTCCCTATGGCCCCATCGAGCGCAATTCTTACCAAGCACTGGTGCATTGTGAAGAATCAACACTTGTAGAAGCGAACTTCGTGAGAGTTGCTTCTCCGCATTGCGCCAGTGCTTGGAAAGAAGCGCGCTCGACGGGGCCGCAAGAAAAGAAAAGTACAAATTACACGAAAACGTTGTTCAAATTAAACGGCTCATAAATGCATTGAAAACATAACGGGACAACCGAAAACTCTAAATTTGTTTGAATTACCCAGAAGTATGAAATATCAGAGTTTGAATCATCGCGAGCATGCCGTACGGCAGACGCACCGGTCAGAGAAGCACCGGTCGAGCATCGTGGCAACATGGAACCGCAACTCCTTCTCACCTCGAGGTAGCGGACGACAATCTTCTGCTTGCTGAGGTCGTCCAGGACGGCGCCGTTCGCCTCCGCCACAACGTCGCCTTCTCCCATTTCTGGAATCGGGTTTTCGTCCCGGCAGAACGCCTCCGGGCCGTCGACCAAGGGGTCGTCCGGGCGCGAGCCACCTACGAAGGTCGTCGTTTCATTTGATTCGTCCATCCATCTACTAGGGTTCCGGTAAATTCTTAAAGGGACACTAAACTTCCTTGAGACATTTTTTAACTGCCTGGATAGGACATGTATATCACAAAATAAACCCCCCAAAAACACTTTTTAGTTTAATATTTATGTCGCAAGACTAATTTTCGAAACGCGCTTCTACGCGTTTAGTCAAACACTTTTTAACAAATGGCTCTACTATGAAACTACCCAGTTAAAACTAAGTAGGACAAAAGTTATGGTCCACTTTCTACGGGCTCAATATGTTTTTTTGACCACTACAACAAATTTCTGTTTAACGAAATACCCCATTTAACGAATGGAATACACGGCCTCCTTCGGAAGCCTATGTACAACTGCCGGCAAGCCGGCTCCCCGTGGTCTACGATTGACAGACCAGTGCCAGTCTTCCGCATATTTCCGATCGCCGCATCCAAGATGAGTGTGCGTGCTCTTAAGCACGAGTTGTTCCCGCGTGTATATTGCATCGTGAAATGCGAATGGGCTGCGTCCGCGATTTGCAGTATCCGTTCTCGAGTCCATAGCGGATTCCCGTGTTTTTGTCCGCGATCTGCGCTCGCGATATCAATTCTTAGCAGTAAAGCCTGGTTCAGACAGTTGCGTCTGACTGCGTTGCGGCAGCGAGAAACCAGGACATCCCTGCTGCTTATATCGCGTGCCAAGATGATTCCTTGAATTGGATTCCACGCTTCATACGAAGCACAGACGTGCCGGTGACTCGCTTTCGGTTCTCGACGCAACGTAGTAAACGCACTCAATTGAAAGTGTCTGAACCGGCCTTAACACGTGCGAGTTGTTCCCATGTGTGTATGGTATCGTGAAATGCGCTTCTGTTACGCCCGTGATCTGCGGTATTCGTTTCCTTGACATGCGAGTGTGTAGCGTATTTCCGCGTTTTGTCCGCGATCTGCGTGTGCGATATCGGTTTCTGTGACAGGCAAGATTGTAGTGGGTTCCCGCGTCTTTATTGCGTTATGAAACTTGAAGCAGCTGCGTCCGCGATCTGCGCTATCCGTTCCTGTGAGATGCGAGTTCTCGGCAGATTTCCGCGAGTCCTTCGCACCGTGAAATGTGAATCTGCTACGTCGGCCACTTTCAGTATCCTTTCCCGTGACAGAGGAGTTCGTAGCAAATACCAGCGTGTTTATCTCATCGTGAAACGCGAATTTGCCTTGTCCGCGATCTCCGGTATCAGTTGTTGCGTCACGTGGTTTGCGCGGGTGCCCCGGTGCTTATCATTACCTTTTGATAAAGTTTTGCTGTGGCATCCCCAAAGATAGCCCACCCCATGTTTTGCACCATTTATCTGTTCATTTTGGGTGGGCGTTCTTAGGAGATTTTACGGTAGTTATTTTTATAAATTATTTTCGGTCCACTGATGCTAAGGAAAAGGTGAGGTTGGAGCACTTTGAACACATTTTTCCATTCCACTTTTTGGTATAAATTTCACTTTGGGAAAACTATCGTTTCATTATTACGTAACTTGGATTCATTTTTATGAGTTTTCCTAGAATGAATTTTTAGGGGCGAAGCTCCTTAGGGGCTAGCCATGTCCGTCCGTCCGGTGCTCGTGCTCCTGAGCTCAAGTGCTCGTGTAGGGGAAAAAAAAATAATTAAAAAAAAAAGAAAAAAAAATGATGAAAAAGAGAAATATATGTTTGCGCAGTTGACAGGGTTCGAACCTGTGCGGGGAGACCCCAATGGATTTCTAGTCCATCGCCTTAACCACTCGGCCACGACTGCGGGACGAGTAGGGGGCTCCGAGATGTGGTAGTAACTAGGGGTGTCGCGAACTTTTGTCGAACCAGATTTTTAGGTCGAACTTTCGGGGTTACCTTCGAACTTCTCACCAGATTCGACCGGTTCGACTTCATGGACAGTGTGGCCACACCTTGATACAAGCATGTCTAAGTTTGGAAAACTTTTTTTTTATGAAGATGGTTATTTTATTTTATAAACAGTTGCAATTAAAAGAAACCAATTCTAATCACTGAAGAAGTTAATAACTTATTTGTTTTTGTACTGTATTAACTGAAATAACCAATCAACGCTGCCCTTAATTCGTCCCTTAGCCATCACCATCCAATCCGAAGCCAACTGGCCAGCATGTCGCGCATGCGCACACGAGTCGAACCTCCATAGAAGGTTCGTCGAATTTTCCACTAAAAGTTCGAAAAAGTCGAACCTGGTCGAACTCGAACCTCGGCCGGTTCGCGACACCCCTAGAAGTAACTCAAGAGCTGGGGATGTCATGGATGAAACGTTGCATGTAGCCGCTCAACGTCTATACAGGAGAGGGCGCTGCGGTCAAATGCGTATATAATCGCGTTAAACTTTGCATGCATTGGCTCAAAGTTTATAGACGAGAGGGCGCTGCGGTCAAAGGCTCAAATGCGTATATAACCACGTTCCATACCACACATTCTCTTTCTGACATGGATGAAAACTAACGAAAGGCTCGGCATGCTGCGGCTCAGCGTCTACGCAGACAAGCACCACCAGAGCTTCACCCCAACCAACATCATTCACCACGTGGAGATGCGGTCAATTTTTATGAAGAAGATAGTTATGAGCTTGTATTTTTTTTTTGTCATTTTTCATGCTCAAGAATTAAAATTTTGGACAAAGGATGGTAATCTAAAAAAAACAGTATTTGTGTTTATGTGTCTTTTTTGTCATGAAAGATGGTATGATATAGAAATATAGCTCCATAGCTATCTGCTCTGAATCAAGGTGCATGAAAACGACAAATTTGTAAGTAATTTCGAAACAATAGTTTTCCTACGCAGACACGCCCACTTTCATCTTTGAACATTTGCACTTTTTTTTTCTACTTCACCAAGGTTAACAAAATTGGGTAGAAATGTTCTCAACATCAACAGAAACAAGCCCTGTAAATGTCATTTAAATCAGACAAGTGGTTCAAACATTCACTTTTTTGGGTATTTCCACCCTTAAAGGGATTGTCCGGTCGAAACCGGAAGTACTTAAGTTCTTGCGCTTGTTACGTCGAGGGAGCCTTCATGTAGACAAACGTCATTTTTATTTTGATATATGATCTCCCGTAATTAATTAAACCTTTCATGAGCCTATGTACGAAACTGCACCCCGAATTTCGCCAGTGTCAATGGCTGACATCCGTTGGTGCTTCGTGACGTCACAAAACGCAAAGGTTTGTCGGATAGTCGGGATAACAAGCGTTGGTCGATGGATGTCTTGTATTGTGTTTCGAATTATATAGTCTCCTAGGCTGTACCCTACTTAAATACGGTTCTTTTAATGCAGTTCCCAAGCATGTGCAAAAAAAGTCACGCCTTTTAGCAGGAAATTACTCGCAGACAGCCATAAGCTTCGAGCAAACGTATGCCGTTTCGCGCAAACACAACAGCGACGGCCACTTATCGAACTAGGGGCGCTTGCAAAGCAAAGGATGCAGATTTCGCCTCTGAAGGGGCACCTAAGTACACGAAGCGGCATCTGGGTACACATGTCAGTGGATCCACTGGATCGGTGATGAGGCTGCGGGTCGATCCCACAGAGGCGATGTCCGCGGGTCGAAGACAAACGGCGAATCGTTCAAATGCATGTCGTCACTTGACTTGGACGAGCTCGGTGAATCGCAGTCACGCTCCATTTTCACACGCGGGTCAAACAGAATCGGACTGCACGCATGCTAAATACAACTCGTTTCCAGATGGCCTAGCTGTTGGTTTCGGTTTCGCCGCATAATCAAATTGATTGATCCGATTTGGACGAGGAGTGGATGGACGTAGTTTAATATCGTTGGCACAGCATCACACCTCAGCTTACGAGCCTTCCGTCCGCTTAGAGCTCAGCTCGTAGCTCTCTTCTGTGAGATGATTTGCTGCATAAGCGGGATCTCGACCTTGACGGGAACCTAGTCCCTACGCACGGCAACGATGCACTTCGCTCGTCACTGCACGTCTCGCGGAAAAGTGTGAACGTCATGTCTTGGCTCGCATGTGCTGCCCGGTGGTTGTGGCACCCAACTGCGCAACAAAAATCTCACCCAACTACGAAACAAGTCGAGCACAACAACAAAAACGAAGCACGCTGAGGCAGACGAAAATGCTCGCGTTGTGTTTTGTGACGTCAGAGCTTCAATGTTGCCAACGAAAGCAGCGTTTACGCTAGAATGCGATTGGAGCAGCATAAATTCAATTACTCACGCAGAGGGGCATATAAAATTCAGATATTGCACGTACGATCCGTCTCGAGGCAATAACAATGATATTCAATTGTTTACTCGAATACAAAATTTGACCGGACAATCCCTTTAAGGTAACATTTAACAATATACAGTCGCCGATTGATATTTCAGACGCCGATAATTCAAACTTGTTTTATATTTCGGACCTAAAGGAGGAACCGTGACCTACCCGATAGGAGCAGTGCATATTCACAACCGATGTTTCGGACTACTCAAAGTCCGAAAGTTAGATTTTCGGACAAAGTCGTTGCCAGCGATCAGCGGAAAACAGCACCGAGAAGTTGCCATTTTGGATTCTATGTATGCTGCACATGGATTGGCTTGGTTTGGCAGTGCTACTTGATTACTGCTAAGTCCTACCGCTAAGCGACGCTGTACGGCTTTTCTTCTTTTTTTCTAGCTGCACATCATTATCATTATTATTGCTACCATTTTGCTTTGTTCATTCGCCATTCTGCTGCAGTCGTGGACTTCCACATCTCATTTCGTCTCGGCGAATCATGTTTTCGGTAGAGGTGTGCAAATATCAAAATCTTTCGAAGCGAATCGAATCGAATAATAAAGGTTGCGAATCGAATCGAATATTTTCGAATACGAATAGTAGTTTCGAATAAGAACATTTTTAATACAAATATTTTCTATTTGACGTGAATTAAGGGGAGACACTGCTTTTTGAGGCAATAATATACTAAGAAAACATTTTTTTTAAATTGTGGTTTTTCAAGATTGACATGCGCTTATCGTCTTGTCCTGAATGATTTTCATTAAACAAGTCTCTTATCTTGAAATATTCTCTTGGAAACGAAGTGAAATGGGTCAGTGGATGTTTTTTTTATATTATTTCTGAGTGAACTATCTACACCCTTTACTCACTGATATGTGTTTATTTTCTTATTTCAGTATTTCAATTTGTCTTAATCCTTCCCATAAACCTTGCAAATTAAATTTTCAGTACTAACAAACCTAATTAGGTTACATCAGAACCAAGTACATATTTGTAGTCAGATTGTAATGGAAGATAAGCTATGTAAGTTTAATTTGCATTAAATCACAAGTTATATCAATACAAAAAGCTTTAGGAGCAGTGTTGCCTTTTAAACAAGAATGCTCAATCAAAACACAACTGGAATTTTTTTTCAACAAACATTTATAAAAATGTTAGTTTTATTAATGCAATAAGAAAAATGTCACACATGTGACCGCTAGAAAACAGATGAAATAAACGATCAGTCAGTGAAACACTATTCAAGGAGTGAAGTGCAGAACGTAAATAAAGGTATACACAAGTGGAGGCGGGTCGGCAAGCCACAACGCAGTCGGAGATCGCGTCGTGGACAAACGCAACTATGTGAACGTAAACGAAAGTGCACAAGCGGTGGCGGGTCGGCAGGCCACAGCAGAGTTGGAGATCGTGCTGGGGGATCGGTGACCGAGTGGGCTAGCGCACACCAGCTCGGAGCACGTGGAGCGAAAGCTCGCGCTGCAGAACCCAGGGATCCTGGGCTCAACCCACACCCCTGCCCGTTTCGATCTGGATGAGCATCGTACCGGCGTCCGGTCGTGTCGCTAATGCTTGGTGCACGTTAAAGACCCCACGCTAGCGGTTGTACCAGTTGTACTGCAATGGCTAAATTTCTCATCCACAGCTAGGAAACTCGTTGCCCGTTGGGGCAGACCAAGTTCTAGGCTGTATAAACGTACACACAACCTAATTCGTTTTGGAGATGATCGTGCGATTGCGCCGCACAGACGCCCTGACTTTGCGACTTTGCGCCATCTCTTTCCGTGTGCAAGAGATCTGCCAATAGAGGGAGACACAAAAAAAAAAAAATTAAAAATACATTGTTTTTTTTTTTTTTCGGGGGAGCAAGTTTTATTTTTATTAGTGAAAACGGGTAGAAATAAATAACAAAAGGAATACCGGCAAACTGATGAACCGGAAAATCAAGCGGAAAATAACACGAGCCAGATATCGCGGATAGCCGAGGTAAGCCGTAAATCCATATCCGAATCCATAATAGTGAGGGTGGTCTGTCGCGTTTGTGCTTCGATGATGCACGTGCCGTTGCAAACTTCATCGAATCTATCGCAGCGTTTGCGTCACGACCGCTTCGCCAACTCCGGAATCCAGACATAATGGCAAGCAGAGGACAGATCGCGCTACCGCAAATAACTTTCCAGTGCTCGAAACCATATTGCGCAGTCCAAAATCAAGAGAGGGAACTCTACCGCGAGTTGACACTAATCGGCGAGTTCCGCGTTATTCGCATTTTTCGAAGTATTCGAAGAACTCGAATACTTCGAACAGCGGAAGTTCGAAGCGAATCGAATAGCAAGCATTATTCGCGAAGTATTCGAAGTTTCGAATATTCGCACACCCCTAGTTTTCGGACTACGCTGACTTTTCGATATCATGGCCCCATCTGTTCTTTCGTAGCCACAAACCGTTGCTAAGAAGTGTGGAAAGTACTCCACCATAATGCTAGAAAAGAAGGCAGCAATTCTCAAGCTAGTAAACAGGGTTCGTACAGTCTTCAAAGAAAAAAATTCAAAGGTTTTCAAAGTTTCCTAAGTGCCTGTAAGGACATTTTCAAGGACCCCTTAAAATACTCTACCTAGTAAATTTATATATATAACAACTTTTGAAAAGCACTGCAAAAATTCTTTATTGCACGATACCTAGGAAAAGGTGCATTTGCCAAAGAGGTGCTAGTAAAGGCTTCAGTAAAGCTACTGCAGCTTTTCCTTGATTTCCTGGTTAATGTTTAGAAGTTCTTGCCTCTTTGTTTTCACCGTTTTCCTAAGGGTGCTTGACTTGACAATGTCAAGTCGAACAGCGTAAGGAAAATGGCGAGAATGTAGATGATGTCATTTGTTGCTTATGCTTTCTCGGTGTCTGTAGTAGTCACCCAGCCACGACTGCTAAAAGTTGCACTTCTCAGGCATCGCGCACAATTTAAACTAAGTTCACCATGTGTAGCGTAAAACGGACGTGGAACAAACAAAGCAGAAGTAGCTAGCAAACAGTAGCGAGAAAACAAGCCAAAGGAGGGGCAAGATCGCAAGATGGTGAGACCGGATCCGGAACTACTGGGACTGCTACCATTGTGGCCAGGCATTTAACAGACATCCACAAAATCACCCGTATTCACCAGGCGCGAGTAGCGCCTGTTGAACCACCGACTAGTGACGTCATAGACTAAAATGATCACGTGGCGAGCGATAGTCGCCGCTAAGTGAGCGCTTGGTATTCACCGGTCCTGTTTAGAGCCTAGTGGCCTCGCGCGACTAAGAAGTCGACTAACAAATCTTAGTCATGAGGTAGGGATAGTTTCGCCGGTGTTTAGCGGGTGACTAGCGGCTCAGCGCCATGGCCGACTCGCATCACCACCGACCGCCAGCGCTAACGAAGCACTTACTGTCTCGGAACACTGGGGGACACATCTAGAAAGAATTGGAGGAGCAAATTATGTGTAAATATCCATGTTCAGCGGTCAAAGATACCGCTAAATAGATCTGAGCAGGGCGCTGGACGACGAGAAAAAATAGCATTTACGGGCGCTTCCATATTTGTTTATGTCGCAGGCAATGCGGCTTCTGTGTTTCTCCCTGGCGTTGTTTTTAAATTTTCCTTTGTAAAACTCTGTCTCGGACAATATGTCTCTCATTGTAACTTTTTTTCCTGATAAACATTTAAAGTTTAGTTTTTATACGAAAAGATACCCATTTACGCAATGGCGTTTAAGTATGCATATGCGTGACCTATCTTTTTTACGTCACTTCCGCTTGTTAGTTCTGACTAGATAGCCACCCGCTCGCTTCGCGCTCGTGAATACCGCAGAACATAATCGCTCGTTAGTCGCGGTCTCCTTGTTTAGCTCGAGACTACTTAGTCGTGCTACTAACTTTTAAAACGGCGCTAGTTAGTCGCGCCTGGTGAATACGGGTAAATGTGTCTAAATGTGCCATAGAAAAAAGTTCCTCGTTGAAATTTATGTTAACATACACGTCAAAAAAAGAATTATATTTTAGAATCTTAAAAAAATTTATTATTGCAAAAAATATCAGCAGAACCCATCCTTTGGGAATGATTATCTACGTTAATGCGAATAGCATCAAACGGTGCGGAGTTTTGCGCGTTCGTCAGGTGGCCGGCACACTCTAGATACGCCAGCCCACTCTTGAGGCGATTCTAAATTTGTTGACACTTTCACAGCCCTGCGCACGATCTCCGCAGCCCAGCACGTGCGTTTGTGTCACTTAGGAAGGCGAGCAAAGCACGCGCCATACGCACAAACACTCAAAATGGTACCGACCAGACTTTCTGGCGTCTCAGCTAGTCTCAACCAACGGTACTCTAAACGGTTGTTTATATCTTTACCATAGGACGCGCTTACAGCGCTGTCACAGCTACCGGTGCGCGCGCGTTCCATGCACGAGGGCTCATTCCGCTCTCGTGAGGCTGAGCTAGAGGTCTCCCGAGCGCAGGAGAGGGTGAGCTAGAGGGAGAGGGTGAGCGCGGGAGAGGGTGAGCTAGCTCTCGTGCATGGAACGCGCGCGCACCGGTAGCTGTGACAGCGCTGCAAAGCGCGTCCTACGGTAAAGATATAAACAAATGTTTAGAGTGCGGTGAATGACTGCCTTCATAGCTCTGTGGTTAGCGCGTCTGCCTGCTGATCAAAGGGTCAACAATTCGAATCCCAGCCGGCGCCGGTCTTTTTTATTTATTTATCGACCCGCGGCGTAAGAGGTTAGATAGCCAGATAGATATATAGATAGATAGATAGATAGATACATAGACGAAAAGTGCGTGAAGTATCCAAAGAATGCTATTCGCATTAAAAATTCTAGGGGCACCTAAGCACTTATGAGTTGTGAATGCGAAAGCATGAATGTCGTTCGTCTGCCCTAGTTCGTCTGCAGTGTACTGGCGTGAACGGCCACGTTTCGCTACTGCCGGGATAGCGGCAGACGGCCGAGCGCGTGCCCTTCCGAAGTGGCTGCATTGCACTGAGCTCGGCCGTGCAGCCTCTTTGAAGTTTGTCCGTGCGGGCTCTGTGGCCAGCTGCTCCCTCTTACCGGCGGCCAGGTCGCTGCGTGCGCTGCACAGCCATAGAGAGGGCTTTTCTGGTGGCGTTCCTTGGAACTGTGCGTCGCGTGAGCCAATGGGAGTCTCGTTCCTTGAAATCGCCTCTCCTTAGGAACACGGACTCTATGCTCTCACGCAATTTATTTGAAAGTACTGTCTTTCTTTTTATTTTCAAATCGTGACCTCGAAATTTAGAGCTTTTTAGATAAATCGCATTGACGGAAACTTTACTGGCAAGTGATTTTTCCAAATGTTTTGGATTTATCCGAAAACACGGAACCCTATACCTATATACTCCATTCTGAACACACCTTGATATATCTTTCTCAGAACGTCCACCAGGCAAGGCTTGTCACTTTCGCCATTTTCTTGTTCTTTGTCAGCCAAACTGTCCCTGCAAGGCAAAAAGAAAAAATATACAAATGAAAAATAACAAAATTTTTCTGAAAATACTCTCTGCAATGGCAAAAATCTGAATATACAAGCCGAAGCATCTGTCAAAAATTTGCAAACGACCCCACAAACTGTTTTACTATAAAGGCCTACTCCAGCGATTCTTTTACCTACCCCAACTATGTAACTACACTTTTTTATCCTTGGCCTTTACTTTTTGCCGTATGCTGTTTATATTTGCGAAATTCAGAAAATTCAAAACTCAAGTAGATTGGAGTTTCCATCTTTTCCTCCCTCCAAACTTCAGTAAAATGAAGAGACTGACAGTGCCTCCTAGTTTTACCACGGCCTACCCAGCCAAACTTTTGATGCATAAATGTGTCAAATAAACACGGAACATAAAACAAATACCTTTCAAGTACCCTTTCAAATAAAAAATTTGGAACCCCAAGATGCACACCAAGTGCACAAAGATCCGCACAAAAAAACTACAGCTGCAGCTTTTCTGCAGCTGCGTACAGCAACAGCCGCCTGCCACCACGCAGATTTAGGTGAATCATCCTTAGTCCCGCTGCTTGTGCTACTCCTCGGCGCCGCAAGGAGGAGGTGATCCTCCTTGCGGCACCGAGCAAAGGAGTCCAGCTGCTGACCTCCCAGTCTGGGGTTTGATTCCTGCTGCACCACTTCGTGAATCTCGCTAATTATGATTAGTTCAGCTTAGTTATGACTAAAAATAAAAAATTAAAGCAAGATCCATTAGTGGATCCTTAAGGAATGCATTAGCATGTCCTCGGGAAACGCTAACGCTGACCCCTTACACTTTTTTTGTACCATCTTGTACTTCTCGCGTCGCATTTCGGTCAGCCAAGCTAGGCGCTGCTTCCACTCCTCTGTCTCGTTTGCCCGCCTTACACACTTAGCAGTGGCATCTGCTGCCTAACGCTGCTTGTGCTGTTCACGTTTCCCACACGCACATTGGATTCCGCCTTGTGACGTTGCCTTGCCGAAGAGTATGGTCCTTGCCGAAGAGAAACTCGTGAGCCCGTCACAAAATGACCCAAAGAGCGCTCCACAATAAAAAAAAAAAAAAAAGAATGATGGAGTCTTAGCATTGTTTGTGTCGAGGCTTTCGGTGCTCATTTCTTGTCAATGTGACCAATCCCTGTTGTTCAGGTTTGGGGAATGCGAGGACGTAAAAAGTGAGAAAGCAATGAAAGAAGGAAAGGAAGGAAAGGAGAAATTTTCTGCGGGCTTTAGACTCATCTGTTGCACAGCCCACTAACTCCACATTAAAGAGACGAGAGAGAGAGCATATTGTTGATCGTTAGCCTGCGCAAGAATCGAGTCAGATTGAGAGCGAGCATTGCGATGCACCTTCGAGAAAAATTGCAGAATAGATGCACCATAGTACAACAGCAGAAAAAGAAAGAGAAGAACTCACGGTGCTTCTGGTGAACTCTCGGAGGCACAAAAGAGGTTGCTCTCTGGATACATGGCAATGGCTTTCTTCACCACAGCAACCGCCTGGGTGTAGAACCCTTTCTTGAGAAGGGTCCGGATCTCTTGGAGGACCCTAGAAAAGCAGCATCCGTGTTTCAGAGAATCGCCCAACAGGGCACAATCCACCCTCTGCATTATTGACAAAACCGGGAAGTCCAAACAATAAACCGAGTTAAAACTGCTGTTTGGGTGAGCTGGTCGTTCGTGACGTCTTACGTAACGGTGCACTTGAAAGACAATCACTCCAAGGACACAAGCACACAAAGAAGAAACACTCACTCGGTGCCGAGCGAGTGTTTGTTTCTTGTATCCTTGCGTCCTTAGAACACTTAAAATTAAAACACACGGTGCCGAACATAGTAAACCAAATATTGACGTATCTGGAATGGTTTTAAAGTGTCCAAAATAATACCCCCATGCTGCTGGAAGGAGCAGATTGCTCTACAACACTACCGTCCAATCCACTTATGATGACCAGATTTGAAGACATCTACGATCTTGAGAATGTATGCAGTAAAACTGCATCCAGATATGACAGCCATTTTTGAATTAAACTGTCGTTCCCCTCCACCATTCAAAATTTGGCAAAGGTGCAAAAATTACATGCCACATGACTGTGATATAAATGGTCATGTAGCATCATGTGATGTGACAGTGTCATGCAGCGTCACAGCGTGTGGTATTTCCCAAGGGTCGTGCTAACGCATTCCCTAAAGATCCACCAATGGATTTTAATTTTTTTTGCCACCTACTTAGACGAGTGCTAGTACTTTGTTTCCACTGCTTTCTCCACAGATGGATGCCGTCAGCTTTCCCCGGTCATGTGGGTACTAATGCCAACGCATTAATAAAAATAATACTTATTTCAATGCTAATACTTTTTTTGCATACTCACAGAAGTGTTGTTCCGGAATATTCCCATTGCTTTGGCATTTCCCATTTTTATTTTGTCCCAATATCACCTCAAATTTTGTCTCGAATCGCCCAGTTCTAAACACAGCATCACGGTGTCAAGTGACTGTGACCCGACATCATGTGACATGGTCGCATGATGCAACACCACATTACGGCACCACTTAACACCCAATGCGACAGCATGGCATCACGTTGTCAAGTCGTGGGAGTCTAATCGTGGTGTTACGTGATGCCACAATGTCACGTGACTTACAATGTAGTGCTAGTGTCACGCAAGATTATGGTGTCAACGTTTCAGAAATTGCTACCAAGCACTCCATACCTCGCTCTCAGTAACAGACCTACTGCAGCGACCCTGTGACCCCCCCCCCCTTACTAGAACAAAACCATTTCACTGTATGAAGGAATTGCGTCGTAGCATAATCAAAGAATCGTCGTGGGTTTCCTTTACACATACGTAGCCATACAAATCCAGTCCCTGGACTTTTGGATTCTACCATACCGTAATATCCAGAGTTGTCGCCCACCCCCTGCCACCTGAAATTCATAAACGCCCATTTTTCTGTACGTATCTAGCACGGCTACACAGGAGATACATTAAACTCAAAAACTCAAATTAATTTTATTGTTCTATGCAAGAAATGCTCATAAAAGAATGTTTTACTGTCGCAAACTTCGTTGCTTGCATACGCGCGATGAACACCATTGATCAGCTTACAACGCAAAACATTTGTTCCGTGAAAGCAGGTTTCTAACACTGCTATGTTCTCTTCTTTAGTAAAAAGAAGTCAACAAGAAAACGGAACAACTAAGCAGGCGCAACGAGCGAGGACGAAAGAATTGGTGAAGAGCGATGCTGGGGAAGAGGGAAAATTGGCGATCGCGTCAGCAAAGTCAATTGCAAACCCTAGCACAACTTTCTTGTTTGATGCATACACGAGTGCATACGTGCACGGCGTGCCATTATTGTGGGCTGAGGCGGTGTCACTGCATGGCATGGACAGCACCACGAACATGGAGCTCAAAATGGGACGCTCTACAAACGTCTGTGTGCAGCGTTCCTGCTAATCTTTATTTACCCGTTGGCTTTGCCTGAAATACTGCACAACTTTACCAACTGCGGTCCCGACATTTTGGGACAAGGAGTGGGTTTGCAGCGACCTTACTTCGGTGGAGACGGACATTGACCTTACACTCCGCGGTTACATTCCACAATATGAAGCGTTTGCTTACCTTGCAATTCCTGAATCGGTTACTACTTGTGTAACCTTTCCAATTTTGTTTTTTTGTCCGAACAATCTTTTTGTAAGCAAAACAAAGTTTCATTCTGTTTTCTTCATCGTTTTCCTTTAGCACGCATATGTCTGTTTACGCAGGAAATGTGTAAGCAAAGAGAAGTGTCTTTCCCTCCTTCATTTTACTCTGTCACAAACGCCCTCCAACCGTAAGGTCTGCAACCGCGTCATTCGGGTGGGAAGAATGTTTGCGGATCGCAGAGTCTGCGTTAGGGTATTTGTAGAAGTAAACGATCACTCAGTTTTTTTGGAAGTCGATATTCGCCCAAAAAGTGGGGTGGGCAATGACTCCAGGATGGGCAATGACTCGGGATATTACGATATATGTAGTTAGACTTCCTTACGTAGAAAAGAAACATTACACTAAAATTGAAAGACACGGGCGCTAGGCACAATTACTGCGCAACGCTGCGGCACTTATTCATACCTCTACACCAGTGGTTCTCAACCATTGACAGTTTGCAACAACCTTCTGGATCGGCGGAGATGATGGAGGGCCCCGTTCGTAGTGAGGGGACGGGAAAGGTATAGGTTTATTATGATAATTTAATAAATGGATATAACTAAGGGGCAGTGTGAAGTAGGCTTCTCTCATTGAAATACACACAAAATACAGCGTTTATTAATGGCTTTACTGGTGAGGCAGGGCTTCGCGGACAACTACAATGTCTTTTTCGGACCCTAAAGGACCCGCAGACCCCAATCTGAGAATTGCTGCTTTACACTAAACCACAAGCTCTCAAACTGGGTTTCTATACAGCCAAATCTCGTTAATTCAAACTCGAGGGGGACCGAAAATTTGTTTGAATTAATCAAAGTTTGAATTACCAAAAGCTTCCTCCCATAGAGATGCATAGGATGGGTCCTGCATGTTAGTTTGAATTATCCACAAGTTTGAATAAAGAGAGTTTGAATTAATGAGAGTCGACTGTACTCGGTTTCACCTTTCTGCTGACCGCAGCGGATGCCATGAGCCATCAGAGCCAATCGAAAGCCATGCGACCATATCACATGCTATGTGCACTACCTTTAAAACATCTAAGCCACTCACTAATGCATAACTATGTACCAAACGCCTCCTAATGAATGCATTATTGTTTACGAAGCCCGCAGGCTCTTGTATTGCTCAACTGTGTCAATGGCAAGGCCAGTAGGGGTTCTTCGGCTGCCATTCGCGGCAGATAGCGGTTTCTCAAGATCAGAAAGTTTGGGGTACCCCTGCACTACCATATGGTGTACTAAAAGAGATTAGCATGACCCACCCAGAAGAGAAAGCCTGCACCTATACCTGAAAACGTCATTGCTAGTGTAGCCAGGCATCAGCTTCAACACCACACACAACGAAAGTGTTTGCCACTCGAGGCAAGTGGGGGTCCAATAACGTCGACATCGTGCACGGGCCTCGTCTTTTAGAGGGTACTGCCGCGACGCGTTCAAAGGCTCAACGACGCAACCACGCCCGCCACGTGCGGCTTGCGTAAGCACACATACTCTGAAAGCAAGACGCCCTCGTCTTCTTCTGCCTCATCCTGCTGGATCTCCGCGGAGTCGTCATGCCCATTGCAGTGTCCCTTCAGCGCCTCTTGAATGTCCGGGAGCATCAACATCCAGGAGGAGTCCGCCGGCGCCAGACCCTCCATCCCTGCGTTTCAAAGGCGGTTTCAGGAAACATGCTTGCGGTTCAAAACCTTGCCAAATGTCATGTTGATGAACATTTTCTGTACGTCTTTTTATGCGTGAAGGCAGCGTTCTCCAGCCTTATAGCATCTTTCTTAATCTCAATCGATTGCGTATGCTGGGGTAGCCGGCTACACGAAGGAGCAACGTCCCTAGTGGTACTTGTTGAGTTCCATCAGTGGTGGCGCGACAGACTTCAACGTTTCACCAACACCACAAAAATATAAACTAAGCGTCTGCGTGTAAACTGGCAATGAACCTAATCTGCCAAACTTCAGATTTGGCAAAGTTTGGCACATGATGAACTTTTGAAGGAAAGTTCGGCAAAGATTCAGCAAATGCCTGCGCACGCGTGAGACTGCGACGGGGCTGCGGGGCCATGGATTGCAACTGCGCGCCGTGTAGTTACACTCGTACGTTGTAGTATTACCAGCGATTATGGCGAGGTACGGAGTCTATGGTAACTGTGTGTTTGTCAGCCTTTGTAAGTGTGGTTTTCTTCAATATTTTCTGCCTTAAGAACAGAAGATCGACCAGAAATCAACGCAAGTGACAAATGATGCGGTCGCTACATTCTAGATAATGTGATATTCATTTGATCTTTCCAGTGATGCACGAGGTAGTTGCAACATTGACTGAAAACTACTTTAAAGCACTCCTCGCCATTACAGCAATCCTGTTCTCGACTCACAAGCAGTTTGTGCCAAAACAAAATATCATTGCTTTTTAAGGGGGATCCTAAAAATGCAAAAACAAAATCTCGAAAAAGTTATTTTTTCAAAAATTTTGTATTTGGGTGCCTTACATATCCAAGCACCTCTCTCCAAAATATCATAGCGCAATTCAAACTCAAAGTATAAAAGAAAACGATAATTACGTCGCGCGGAACGCTCCAAAACCTCCCGAAAGAGAAAACTGACGTCGAAACGCGCGCCTTCCGCGCTCCACCGGTGTGCGCCCAAGCGCGGCCATTTTGGTCTCGTTCGAAAGCTTGCTTCTTTATCTACATTTTTGGCGCCATTAAAAATGGCGTCCACCCGGGGAAGGCACAGAATACCGCGTTTCCCCGGAGAAAGAAACCGAGCTACCGATTGGCTAAGAAGCACGGGCCGCAGCGAGGTGCTGTCGCTATTGGCCGAAGCGCATGCCTCCTCTCCTGAAATATGTCATTCTCCTCTCCCTCCTCTCCTTCCTCGTGGCGCGGAAGGAGTCGGGAGCAGCCGATATCGTTGTTTGTCGTCTGCTAGCGGTTGCGTTTTGGCTTCAAGCACGTTTTTGTTCGGCGTTCGCCTGCTTTGTTTAGCTCGACGTCTTTAGGAGACAGTGATCGCGATGCCTAGCGTGGAGCTTTCAACGCAGCGTGCGTGCGGCAAGCGGAAGCGTCGGGCGTAGAACAAGAGGACTTCACTCGCATCGCCAGCCGAGTTGCTTGCGGCGGACATGCGGCAAGTTCAGCTGCCAGCAGCTGAATCATCTTCCGAGGTGCCCGCCTCTGATGTGAGCAATAGAAAAGACGACGGCTTCGGGCCTGGTGCGTCACGACTCGACGCGCATTTCTGCACGGCAAGCGAAAGTGCTCAACGTGCGTCGCGGGCTGACGAGATGAAGCAGGATTTGGCCGCGAAGTCTGCCACACAACGGAAGTTTGACCTCCTCAATGTCACTGTCGAGGATAAAGAGACAGATTTCGGCACGCAGTTTGTGATCGAGGATTTGAACGTGTTGAACATGTTCTTCGCGACCACCAAATGTGAGCTGTGCGGAATGGCCGCGCCCTTTCACAAGCTGGTGCTTTGAAAACGTCCCTGCGTCCCCTAAAAAGCCCTTCTGAAGGCTAACAGATTGCTGTATATGGGGCTGCTTTCCCTACCCTGTGTCTCTCCCTTAGTATGAAATTCAAACCAAAAGCATTCCACCCATCTAAAGCTTCAATGTTGTTAGTTATGCATACCCAAATTTCAAAGTCGATTTTCTCAGCTTTTTTTTTGGTTTTTTCAGCCTCTTCTCCAGCCAGGAAGGCTTTTTCATTCACTTGCGCTCAACCGATTTTCATAAACTTGATACTATTTTCTTTGGGATGAACTAGACTGCAAGCTAAAGCTATTTTTATTATAATATTTTGTGGTATATAAAACTGGCATTTCATTATTAGACATTGTTATAGCCGCTATTGTATGTCTTCTATTCACTTTAATTTTTTTACATGATTATATGGTGCTAAAGAAATAAAAATAGCTTTAGCTTGTATGGCATCTCTTTAGGAAGCAATTATACCTTTTTTTCCCTAAAATTTTAATAAGAAGGTTTTTTAAAACTTTTCCTGAAATTAGCTAATTAATATTTTATTTTGTTAATAACTTTTGACAAAAAAGAGATATCCGAAATTTGATTGCAGTTATGAAATCAGCACAATAAACTGCATGCCTGTGCAAGAAATCATTGAGATAGACCAATAAACAAAAAATATTTTTTGAGAACCCACTTCCTCCCTTAATTAGAGTCATTTTGCAATTTTCATCTGTCCGCATAAAACTAAACTTGCTTGATGTCAACTTTAAGTTCTCGTGCAAGTTCCACTTTATATTGTTCACTTTTCACTTGTTTGTTGATCTGTTTGATCATAATGCTGCACCTTGTTGGCACTTTCGTTGGCACAAGCAGCGAAGATTGCACAGATTGAGCCATAAGAATGGGCAGACGGCGGCCATGTTGGCTATAGCAGAACCGGAAAACCCGACTATAGACTCAACCCATCTTGTTTATTGCGTAGGACGTGGCATCGAGGCTACAGGGCAAAACAAAAACTACCAAAATGTTGGTGACTAAGATCTCGGTGCTATCGCGGTAGCTGTTTTGTGGCTGTAAACTGAAGAAATCACTCAAATTATGTCTGAAATATCGAGCAATAAGCTTTATGACGTCCGAAATTTCGGTCAATGTTATACCATAACTCTATAAAGTCAGTGACGGTTCGGCGAAAACGTCCGAATAATCGAATGTGTCCGAAAAATCGGTCGGCGACTGTACTGCAAAACTTTCGGTCTAGTTTGGGACCAATGCATTCAAGCACTACTTGCACGCTGGCACTACTCCGTTCCAATTCCACGCAACGCGTCGCGGTGGAACGCGACATGCTGTAGCACGGTCGACTGATGTCAAATGCAAGTATGTGGACCAACCTCTGGGGAGCCAATTCCAGCAGAAAAAGGAAACTTTTCCTCTTTTCTGCAGGCACAAACAGGAACAGGAGGAGGTTTCCTTCTTTGGATGTCGACCTACAATCCCAATTCTTTTAATCCAATTTTCTTCCATTTGTGAAGTGATTCGGGCTCTATGAAGTTCAGCATATCATTGGTTCTTCCCGCCCACTTCAATCTTTGGGTGAAACTAGCTTTTTTGCCATACAATACCATTCTAGCTTTTTTTTTTTTTTTCCCATACAATTTTTAGTTTTTTTTTTTTTTTGCAGACGATTAGAAATTATAGCGTCCAGGTCTCGGCAAGCCTTTCGAGCTCAACAACGGCGTTATGCACCTGTAGAAATTTACAAAAAAAACATTCTCTGTTAAGAAATAGCCCCACCTTCGTTTGCTTCGCTCTCCAACATCATGCCTTTCAGCTTTGCCCTCTCGACTGCCAAGTTTGTCTCCAGCTTTTCTAGGGTTAACTGAAAAAAGAAAAACAAAGAGAAAAGGTTAAGGATGCTAGTTGGGCTAGTTGGTTTTGCATCATCATATAATAAGCCAAAACAACACGGACGAAAACGAAGGAAGAGCTGGACAGGACACGGCGTACACATGCACAACATTAGTTTAGCAAGGTACGTTGTTGGGCTAGTTGGTTCATCTTAGTTAAACTGAGAATACAACGGGATGTTCCCGTTGTGTTCTCTGCCCCAAACAAGTTGGCTGGGTTTTGCTCCCGCATCTCTGATGAGAAGGCAAAAGCACCTTGTGACAAGAAACACGTCGCCCCTTACGTGGATTGCACAGTGGGTGTGGTCTATGAAATTCCACTGAGTTGTGGAAAGGTATACATCGGCCAGACGGGGAGGTGCATCAATGACCGAGCACGGGAGCACGCATTATCAGTAAAAAATAAATATGGCTCGCATTTGCCCATTCATTGTAACACGTGTGGCTGCGTTCCACGATTTCAGCAGATAAAGATTCTGGGTAGAAGCCGAGAGACGGTCGCTCGAGAGCTATTGGAAGCGTTCTTTATCAAAAAAAGTGGGACGGCATGTGTCAGCGACACATCTATTATACTTCATAGTAATGAGTTTCAGTTTTTGAATGATCGTGCACAAAATTAGTCAACTTTTATGTGGTGCTGCTTTGCCTGTCGTGTGTATATATATGCCTGCTTTTCCTGAGTAAAAACTAGTTGAAAGTTAGCGCTTGTCCTGTATATTACTTGTCCTTGTCTTTTTGCGCTATTTTATTTGTTTAACAACATTAGTTGTGCATGTGCCAAGTCTAATACAATTTTGTTTTGCCAGCAGTTTTAAAAAGCTGAACCTGACCCAAACATACATACTTATATACCTGGACCTTCAGGACACGGTGGTACAATTTGAAACAAGCACGCGGGTACTCATTAACAAGAAAATGTTGCAAAAAAATCGCTGTGTAGATTGTCGTTGAAATGAGATTTCAATGAAATGGACCGTCTTATACCGCGTAAATGTTTCTTTACTGAACTGCATAGGAACTGCTGCGAAAACTCCGAAAATATTTCTAGGCCGACGCCCATCAAGTTTTATAATTTTCTGACTGTCCACTTTCTGCAAATCGTTAATTAGTCGTGGGAGCACGACAGACAAACAATGTTTGCAGCATTTCTGAAACTCAAATGTTTGTCCCTTACTATATCAATGTAAAGAAATATATATAGATATTTTTACATTAAGACTTTCGGTAACTGTATTTGCCAATCAAAAGCTAATATATCATACCACATTCGTTGTGAAGTGGGTATAAACCAGGTGCATGTTACCTGCTTCGTTGGATACAAACCAAACCACGGACGCAAAGGTGTGTAAGGTTCACTCAGAAATGCTATCGCATGTGAGAAGCTACAGATAGCGAGGACATTGCACAGTGCCACGTGACGCTGAGCACCGTGATGCGACGTCACTTGGCAAGACATTATGTGACTGATCAGTGTGTGCCAATAAAAAAATGTGAAAACCAACCGTTTCTTATATTGGGTGTTTCAGCTAAGACTCAAAAATTTGTCAGGCTGGTAAAGTCGAAATGCGAATGATAAGGAAATCATCCGCATTTTCGCATCCTCCACCTCGCTTTTGCTGAACGTGTGGAAACTTTAGTGTTCCTCCACGCTTCACACATGCTCCAAGTCTTTCTAAAATTGACTCATTTAGGGAAGTCTCTAATTGGAACCATACGTTTATTTTCACTACTTAAAAAACTAATAAGTGAATTTTAGTTGATTATTCGGCTAATCAGTATGTATTTGCTAAATTCCCAACGTCCGCCGTGGCTGGCAGTTTGTTCCCCAGAGTTTCTTCTTTTCCTTTTTTATCAACCACCCTATTGGTAGGAATTTCTGAGTCTTCGCTTAAATATCCCCTATATACTATACAGACCCTTCTCAAAATTCAGTGCCATCTGGTGACTCGAAAAGCAGTTTCGCTTTAGACAAATTAATGGCAGTCGTGAAACAGTACATCATCGGGCACTGTCACTTTCGCACAACAATGGCAGATGAGAATATATACTTCGGTCACCTCACAATTCTTTATTAATTTGTTACCGTTTCTATGTTGCGAACATAATTACTGATCAGCAAAGTAGTAACCCATGAGCCCCTCAATTAAAGTTCTGCCATCAAAAGGCTTTAGAGCAAGCTTGTGCCAAGATATTGGTTGGGCCAAACTCCGAAATAAATGCTTACGCAGCCGTTTCATCTAATCCGTACATCGTGCTGTACTAACGCTTGAACCGTATGGACCTCATATATGCTCTGCTGATAGTAGTCGCGTCTCGTTAATACGGACCCTGTTAATATGGATACCCCGCTATATTGTCAAGGATGGAAAAGGATCAACAAGCGTAAAACCGAAAATGAAGGTTTAATCGGCGAACTTGTGCTAAAAACAACAGAAAGAATGAGCGGAGAGGAAGCAGAAGCGAGCGTCGAGGTGTCGACGTGACAGCTGGCTAAAGCGAGAGTGAGTCAGAAAGGCCATGCTGGGCCCCTCATCTACTACACTCGGTATCTCGAATATTCGGCCTAGAATGTTCATGCGCTGGACATTTGGGGTAAGAGTAAACGCAAATTTTCTAGAAGTATAGAGCAGCATTCCCCTCGGCCTTGTATGCGGCAATTTAGACCGCATTTTCAGAGATAAACTGAGTAAATACATGCATTTATATCTCATTATTCGGACAACTCACATAATTGACGCTTTTTCGGGAGGAACATGGGTGTCCGTACTAACATGACATCACCGTATCTTCAACATCGTCCTTCATCAGGCTCAAGAAAGCCACCATTAGTTTGGCACAGATGCCATACACGGAGGTGATGATAGCGATCAAAGTTGCCGGACTGAATTTCAAAAAGGGTCCATCGCAATTTAGCACGACGGTTAGATTGGCCCATCGAGCTACGGCTGCACAACTTTCCTTTTTTGATGGGAACGGCGAGGGAGGGAGGGAGCACCTTGGCGGAGAAGGGGTTGCAGTCGAGGCTGGTGGCCAGGAAGCAGATGGCCTGCCGGCGCACCATGCTCGACCTGTCCAGCAGCCGGCCGGCCACCGTGGCCGCCAGGGCGTGCTGCCGGCCCAGGGGGATCACGCCCCGGACGCACAGCTCCTGCCACAGCTGCAGCACGCGGCTGCGCACAAAGGCGTTCTCGTCCTCCAGGTGGGCCTGCTCGAGCCCCGGGAAAGGATGTCGTCAGTCGGTCAATCAATCAATCGATCGGTCAATCAATCGATCGACCAAACAATTCATTTGTATGGCGGTAGTCATATATGGCCCGTGATCTCGGTGGATCGTAGTGCGTGTAATTGGCGGCCCCGCCGAATGGCTAAATTTGGCGGGGAAACTGAATGGAAAAATTTTGCCGCCACGTTTAGCGGGGAAGTTGTTCTCCGCTGTATTTGGCAGAGAAGTGCTTCCCGCCATATTTCTTTTTCTTACTTTAGCATTCGTAAGCCTCGCGTCTGGGTTGCCTGGTAACACCCCCAGACTCTGAGCATAGTGGGCATTGTGGAGAGCTACCATATCTTCTGCCTATATAAGCTGCACTCCTCACTGCTGCTATCACTAAAATGACAAGTGGCAAAAGCAGTTAAATTGTGCAACTGAAGCTGTCTTTGTAGCTCCCTAATGTCAACACGATGCCATGTTTGACAATTGCCACCACCATGCAGAAATTTTTTTCCGATAGCTCATCAGCTTTGGAGGAGGCGCAAAACAAAGTCGAAACCAAAGCTGTAGTTCTTCAGCTATCGACTCAATGGTGCAACGGCATCGTACACGCCACAACTGAAGTTTTAACGGCGCATGGAAATCGTCAATTCTTGGGGATCGATGGTCATGGGCATGGTACGGAGAGAGTTGAAATGGCCTCTCCTCATTTGTAGTATCATTTGGTTTGCCCAGATGAGAGTAAACTGAAATAGGACATCAACCTAAATTTCAAATTTTTTGAAAAAATTAATTTGTCAATTTTGATGTTTTTGGTTTCAGAAATTAATTATACACCCTTACACTAAATTTGATAACCATATGCCAAATAGTTATGTTGATATAAAATATTTTCAACAGATTGGGAGGTAGTAACAAAGTAAAGGAGTTCATTGTTTGAATGCATTTTTCTCAGTTTCACTTTTTGCTGCAAATATCATACGAAGGAATCTTTTGTTCGAACGTGAAAGTATTTTGGTACCACAATCAACACATTTCTGAACTGGAATTTACTGGGGACTCGGGCTATCTACTTTATTTTGTTTTAAGGTGAACCCCACAGTGATAAAAAAACTGTTTTCAAAAATTGACATAGGACAGATATGCATCTCATCCCTATTTTGAGGTAATAACTTTTCCTGATATATTTACATTTGAGTTATTAAACTAGATATCCTAAAGTCCCATTTTCCCCCTTTATATTCAAGCAGTCAAAATGGTACTAAATAGCTTCATTTGCATATCATAGATTTCCTAACGAAGAGTGACATATCATCTTATGCAGGTATGTAAATTTGTCTTACGAGAGCTGAAAGTTTGCACAGTACACCTACATCTGAAGTTAAATCTCCCCTGCCAAATTTCATTCCGATCACTTGAGCAGTTCAGAAGTTCGACCTCTAGCCAGTGTCCCCCTTAAAAAATAAGGCAGTTATCTGGGTTCATCCTCAACGCATTTAGTAACTGTATTTCCGAGTCCATTCGCTTTAACGAGCCAACATCCAAACGCTAGAGCACCGCTCTCAATGAGGCCCTCCACTTCCTCGAGAACGTGAGGGCGGCGTTGGCCAATTGCGCGGATCCGTATCGCGATTGGCGCGGCCCACGCCTTCCTCGATGAAGTGGAGGGCCCCATTGAGTGAGGTCTGGACCGGCGAAGGCAACATAAAGAGATTCAAATATTTGCAATCCTTTCTCCGAGGCAAATTTAATATTAGCACTGAAAAATATCACCTCTTCATCCGCCAGATCAATCAAGCAATACATATTTAAACACAATGTTTTCAAATATTCATTTTTCCCTCAGGTGACACAAGATTTGATTTCACTTGAAAATGACATTAGAACGGTTCCTGCACTCTAACATTTTACTGCTTTTTGTGCGCTCACGTTTATTTCCTTTGTATTTGTAACACTGGTTCCACTCCTGCTACGGCTTTCAGCAGAGAGCTGCAGTACTGTTAAATAAATACATTTTTAAACTGCTTGCTTAACCCTTTGCAGTCAGGTACTCTAACTAACTTAATGGTCATTCCGGAAAAGTAAAATTATTTCGGCGTACAAAGGTAACGTCTCACACTGAATGTAAAGACAGAAAAGTCCGGGAGATTGTTTGTGTACAAACTCCGGAACTATGTTTGTGGCGGAGTGGCTCCGCGGCCGCTGTCTTGCGCGGTCTTTTCATATTCATCACTACTTTCACTCAAGTCACAGAGGACGCCTCTCCATAATCTGATGGAGGGATTTAATCGTCCTCTTCACTGAAATCATCGTCACTTTCAATTACATCACGCAGAGAGTTACATAAAACGAGTGTGGCTGGAACGTGGCTATGTATAACCATCGTGCCAGCGAAGTTGAAATTTGCGCGCTCCTCCGTTGCGCAAAAAAAACATATGACATGAAACATGTCTTTTTTTTTTCTTTATGACTAGTCCTGCCCTCTATGAGAAGAAACTCGAACTCTTTCAAGAGTGATACGATTCAAGTGTTTTCCAAGAGACGGCACCACCAATCCAGCAAAAAGAGCGAAGGAGCATGTTTAAAAGGATGTGGAAACGCGTGTCGAGCGACGCCAAACTCCTGACCGGAAGCGCGTTTCTCCGATGTCGAGCCTGGCCCGACACATGACCGCAAAGGGTTAATCATCTATTACCATAAAGAACTCGAATATACATTTGGCACATGCATCGATAACATTAAATCAATTCAGCGTTATGCCATCTCCTAGAATCTTTGGCACTCATCCAAACCCTCTCTGACCATTGCAAAATCATTAGGCTATCCCTTTATCCAAATTTTACTACAGCTTATTCCTCAGGCCAACATTTCTAAAAAATGTTTTGTAACGCCTCCTTTGTTGTACGGGCCAGAACCTTGTTGCTAGGTGTCCGAAAACAGGAACTACCATTTTTCAAAGTTTTTTTAATTTGCATAATGCCACCGATTGGAACGGTTTTCCCCCAAACATGGTCGCTAGACATGATGCAAGGAAATTTGAGCAACTAGTATTCCGAGAGGCTGCTGTTACACAAGCTATACACTCGTGTGTTTGTATACTCGCCCTTTTGCTGTCTGCCGCTTTGTTTGATTTTTATGCACACTGTTTTTCAGACAGCATTGTTTTTCAGACAGCACTGTTTTTCAGACAGCAACTCTTTCTTCGTTGTTACCCACCGCTTATGTAATATCACCGAGGTACTGTGGTATACAGTTGAACCTTGATCTAACGAACCCCAATCTAACGAAAATCGCGATTTAACGAATTTTTTTGTCTCCCTATTTTGCATTCATTGAAGACAGTGCATTTTATCTCTCGATTTAGCGAAGTACTTTTGCGCCGAAGTTTCGATTTAACGAAGTGCTTGGAAATCGCATTTGCACACATCGGCGGCTTCCGCAAAAAAAGAATTATCAGAAACAAACTTCATTGTCGAAAACTAACATAAAAATGTGCAAACATTATCTTTTTCACAAAATAAAAAAAAGTACACACCGGTGGTGGTGGTGATGATGATGACGAGTAGCCTCTGCCTCTCGTGGGAAAAAGTTCGCCATTACGTGCACCTACGCATAACGAACAACAAATATCGTTCCGTGCATCGAGTGTGGTCTTCCCAAAACAATGAGTGGCCTACCGCGCAAAAAAGTTCTAGCTCTCGACATCAAGGCGAAAATAATCACCAAGTGACGAATGGAGAAAAAAAAAAAGACTGTTGCCGAGAGGTACGGCATTTTGCAGAGTTCACTTTCGACAATCTTGAAATTAAAAGATAGCATCATAGCCACCGTAAGTGCCAGTGGTTCAAGTACAGCAAAAAGAACCTGAAGACTGCTGCGTACGTCGACGTCGAAAAGGCCCTGTTTACTTGGTTCACCGACATGCGCACAGTAGTCATAACATACCAGGTACGAGAGCTGACGAACGGTTCGCTTTATTGACTTTCTGAAAGAGTCGCGTCTCACTTTCGGTGACGTAACGTTAGCTGCCACTCGCACCGCGAGGACATAAATGAACGAGACCGATGATGGTCGTATACGTGGCACCATCTGTCGGCAGTTACAGGCGCTAGAAAGTTAAAAACGATGATGATGATGATAGTGACAAGTTTTGTTTTCCCACGTGGCGCCATCTGTCAGCAGTTACGAACGGTGCGCTCCGCGGTGGATGTATTGGTTTCGTTTTGCTTTCCCGACTGCACGCTCTCCTACGGTGCTAGGCACTGCTCCCATAACCGTACAAAATGCGGGTCGATGAACTGCATTCTTCTATTACCGCCACATTTTGTACTGGAATCTTACTTGTAAACGCTCACTTGCTAGATGTGAGGCAATTGGGGAGTTTTGGGAGCCTAGCAGACCACTTGTAATGCTAAAAAACCAAAACCTCGGTCTAACGAAACTCGCGATCTAACGAAATTTTCGGCTCAAAAGACGACTTCGTTAGATCGAGGTTCAACTGTATCAATAAATAAATTATAGAACAGTAGCATTGTGCGAATATACTCAAATGGTAGTATTGAATCATACACTATTTGATAATCGTTTCAAGATAAGGTGCAATATTTGTTGTTTTTTTAAGCGTTGATCACAGAGCGGTAGCCCTGTTGAGCGCACTTCTCACCGAGCACCGGTGCACTGTGGAGAAGCAAGACTTGTGGAGCTCGCTTCCGCGGGTGTTGCTTCTCCTAATCAGTAAAATGGCGGAGCCCACAAGAAAATTGGGGAAGAGAGCGCCGCTACACTAAGCATAGCTTAATTGGTGGCTCCAGTGACGGTATTTCCCACAGCAATAAAGAAGGACGACAAGGGGCACCTCCAGCTTGTCCAGAAGTAGATCCCGCAGCTCTTTCTCGCCGGGGTCCAGGTCGTCTCTGCTCAGCACTGCCAGAACTGCCTTGCTGAACACTGTCAGCACACTGTTGCGGATGGTGTAGCTCTGCACAAGCGACAGGAGTCCGATTTCCGTCGGGAAGCAAAGGGCAGCGATGAAACTGCCGAGCAACATGCGCTCTGATCATGTCGAGGAGTGCGAGTGGAGCACTACGTACCAGACACGGCAGATTCAAAGGGACAGACAGAAGGATGACGAGACAGAAAGAGCCTAGCTGTTTTAATCATTCTAGGAGGCTGCTTTGGCAGTGTGTTCACCAGCTCACATAATCCAATCTCTAAGACAGCATATAAATAAAAAGAACACTTAATATTTTTTTTTAAATATAAAATAAGGATGTAATATTTTGGTCAGAAACCTGGCTAAATTAGTGCATTTCAACGGAGAGCACTTTGCCTTTGGTGTCACTTGTGTAGTGTGCCACACGACTTCTTCCTGAAGAACACACTCGGCTTCAAGTGAGGTTTGCTTCTTTAAATTCTGCTTTATCTTGGCTTGTGATGATTGATCAGTATCGTACAACTGGCGTAAATATTGCCAATTAATGTAACAATGTCTTGTAATGTGTCTTGATTAAAAGGAAAAAAATATTGCTGAGACATTTACGCCTTTACTAACAGTACTTTCCCATAGTTATTGTCATAATTTCCGAGTGAGACTAACTAATCCCGTGTGGCTACAGGAACACTTGAAGTGACATTCGGTGAGCTGAAGTGTCTTTCATTGAAGTGCACTAAATTAGTTTGTCTGACAGGGGTATTAGATACGAAAGGGGAAGCACAAGCAAAATGTTGATTCTGCTAAGACAGTAAAATCGCCGCAGCACCTATCTGTTATAACTATACACGAAGCATTTTCATTTTCACCAATAAGATGGCACCACAACAGGTATACTGCCCCGCTCCGCCGGACAGTGGGGGTTGTACCTTTTGACACCGAAACCAAATGTGAGCTACCACTACAGATGAGATTTCATGTCCCTAAATCAGTAAATACTGCTTATTTTTGTTTAAGGGGAGACAACACCTGGAAGGGTTTACTTTTAAAGCACTAGCTTTTAAGAGTAAACCCTTCCAGGTTTTGTCTCCCTTATGGATGACACTTGCAGGGATTCCAGTGTTGGTGCTTGTTGCTGTCTGTCGTCGCAGCGGAGATTGAAAAACTCTTCTTATCTCCCCTTATGGCAAGAAGAGCGAGAAGTCGGGTGTTCTCATTGACCGCGCCGCATGAAGAGGGAAGATCATGCGTCCCCCTCTTCGCTCATTGCCGAACGTCAACATTACACCCTCCCTTTACCGCTCAACAACACCGGGGAAATCTTCGCGTGCGTCATCACTGCCAAAGGCTTTCTCTAATGGCGCCACCATGCCAAAGCTGTACCCATCCAAGGAGCAAGCGCAAAGGGAACAGCTCTGTTCACAGCTGGCTTCCGCAGCCCCCTTGGGCGAATACCTTCGACGTGGCCGTGCCACAACGACGTCCCAGTCATCATAACCAGCAACTTCAACGTCGACCTTGGCGGCTGCAAGAGCGAGTGGTTCCGCAACCTCGTTGCAGCAGACTTGGTCCTCTGCACGGTGTCTGATGTCAGCGCACAGACGGACACGCATGGTACTACCGTTGACCTTTTATGTCCGAAGAACATTGACACGTGCATCCAGTGTCTCGACTCAAACACTTACTTTACCAAACACCGAGCCCTCGTGGCAGACTCATCAGTGGCATCCACGAAGCCAAGCACGATGGCAATCTGCATTAACCACTTTGCACCTCCGTCCTCAGGTATGTGACGACACCGTTGTGCTCGCATTGCGTGAATGGGCTACAGTGATCGCTATTTCTTTGAGATTGTGGCGAATTCTTTGCAGATTGTGGGCAAGAAAGGGTGCCTTTTTAACTACTTACTCAATCTGAGTGAAATTAGCAGGGTATGTTGGTAATCATATAGAAGAACCGCATGCAAACTTTCAGCTCAATAAACAACTTCAGCAGGATACTACTGAGGAACCGCATATTCCCCTACGGAGTGAAAAGCGTGTCTCCTTAAAGAATCTATTATTTCAAAATGAAGCCGATAATCAATTGCTTTTCAAGTGGAATGCATATTGAATATCTGTAGCCAGTTACTATGAAAACAAATAACACAAATATTAATTCCTTCCATAACAAAAATTCAAAGTAATTTTTGCTTAGAAATTTATTTGGTTTTTTAGATTGCCAATTTTTATTATAAAGGAATAAGGAAATTGAAAATCCAAGTTCGTAGTAACCGGCTCAATAAAAAAACAAATTGTTATTTAACAATAGATGGTTTCTTATTGAAACAATAGTTTTCTAAAGTTGAAATCTTTACTAAAAATTAGAACTGAAAAAAACACAATTCAAATATAAAGTACACTTTCTTTTCTATTTTTTTCCCCTTAGCCCCGCTTCAGACGGGGCAATTTCGCCCAGCAACTTAACGTCGCAACGCCAGCAACACGGGCCGCCCGCGTTCACCTGCAGCAACCGAATTGCTACAACTTGCCATCATCATCATGAAATTTTATTTTTCTTGCACTCTTTAGACACATAGTTACGTGCTATAAACATGTTTTTATTCATTTAAATGACGTTGAGAGTACTAATGCATATTTCTGAAACAGTTCATTTAAAAAGGCGATCAATTTCAAACCAGAACCAAGTCTTTAGTTGTCATCATCACCGGCACAGGGTATCACATGAAAATCTCGCGTCCCTGATTCACTGCAGCCACTTCAAATGTCTCCGAATTGCTCCGAGTTGCTTGCTTGTTTCGAGCCAGACTCGATCTCAGCAATTCGTGTCGATCTAGGGAAAGCTAGGGAACAACCCACCAGCAACACCGAAATTGACGAGAAAGTTGCTCCGTCTGAAGCGGGCCTTAGAGCCTTAAAATATTTTGCCAGCTTCATAAGTGGGTCCTTCCTCTTCAATCCTCTGTTGTTCTTGTTGGTGACGACTTACAGCTTATGACTCTTCTGAGCGATCCTGGAGGTGTCCATCGCCTTCACGTTAGCCTCCGAAATCTTCTGTTGGGCCGTCGTCCTTGTGTGCTCTTTATGGTGCTTTTCAGAGCTTATGTCAACCTCATTGAGTATCCTTTCAAAGCCTTGAAGTCCCAAGTTGAGCTCAGGGACTACCATGGCACCGGCAGTCCCCACCGTCTTCAGCGACGCAAATTCTGTCTTGGGGCACCTTTTCCAGCTCAGCGTGTCGAGAGATTTGTTTGCATTCTGCGTCTTCATTTTGCAGCACCTTTCAACCGAGCCCTTAGCAGAGAGGCGGTTGTACAGAGGCTGTTTCACAATGTCTCTCGTGAAAGCTGACCAATGTGGAAGAGGCACGGACGATTTCCCAGCTGCCTCTAGGGCCTTGTGGCGGCTGTAGTGGCACCATGAGTCCTCTCCGCTAGGGCCGGCCACATGCGTGGCTCTCCATTTGTGCAGAAGACTCGTGAATACGCCTTGCTGCATCTTCCTCAACGTTAAAGACAATGTCTCTCAAAGCGGATGCATAGTAGCTTCTCAGCTTCTTCATTACGACATTGGTCAACTTCCCCTTCCCTCCGAGTCCCTCTTTGACCTTCTTTCCGACTTTTCCATGATACTGTACGTTCTCTTGGCCACGTGGTTGACACAGAGTACATCCAAAGCTTCACGAGAATGAAGCTTTGGGTGTACTCTGCAACTTAAAAGCTTTACTACTCCCTTTTTTTTTAATGTTTGTCGATGGTCTTTAGAAAGCTTGTGTCCCCGATAATGAGATGAAAATGAATGCATACACGCTCTTCCTTCCCAAACTAGCTGTCCACAGTTCAGACCACGGGGTTTCTACATTATCGAGACAAAATTGCGAGGATATTTAACCCGCGGGCCGACATTTAACGCTCCTACAAAACTACAGTTAGAATGCAGAGCAAACAGGCTCATCACATCTTGGTCACTCTTGCGTGCAATCTACGAGGCTTGAGAAACCGAAGTACCAGCAAGTTTCCATAGCCACTTTCCCGGTTAAGAGTGTGTCAAGGTGATATCGATTCTTTGCGACGGCGGGGGCAGAGGTTGTGTCCAGCTCACCTTGATGTCGAGCAGGCTGTCCAGGAGACTGGCGGACTTGAGCACGAGCTCGGGCATCCGCTCCGACAGCTCCACCAGGAAAGTGGCCATGTTGCGGATGCTTCCAGACTCCTGGGCAGACTCCAGGGAGTCCAGTCGACACAGCTCCCTGCAAAATGCCACGTCCACTCGATGGGCGAACTCGTGCAAATGCGGATAGGATACAACCCGCCAGACTCCCAAGGACACAGATGGTACTACAGACAAGAGGGAGTACAAAAGGGCAGGCGCAAACCAGCAGCTGACATTTTACTGAATACAGAAGAGACGAGGAAGACGAGAGTAGAAATGTGTGAAATAAATACACACTCTAAACGAGAAGAACAAAAACAGAAATAAAGACGAGAGCGTAAAGAATTGGGCACGTCGGTAGTTTAACCGAGCAGCCAAATCAGTGTTTCAGAGCAGCAAAAGTGGCTTTTGGAGCAGTTATTCTTAGAAAAATAAAAATACTTGTTTTAAGTGCTGGACAAACGAAGGGCAATTTGTGCTGTGTTGTGATGGAACTTGCTGCTTGTGTTTTTACTGCTGAGACATCCCACAAGTGTCTCAGCATTGTCTCACGTGACCTCACGTGAGACATCGGCATGAATGGCGACGCTGACGGCGACGCCGTTCAAGCCGGAAACGGGCACTTAAGAGCTGCACTCTAAAATAAATATATTTGTTTTAAGTGCTGGACAAACGAAGTGCAATTTGGGCTGTGTTGTGATGGAAGTCGCTGCTTGTGTTTTTACTGCTGAGACATCCCACAAGTATACAGTGTTGCAGGGTTTGCCGAAAAATTCTGAAAAGAACGCTTGCCACCGTTTTACTGGTTCCCGACGTGCCAGATGTTTGTCAAAACTAAGCAAACGTAAAACAATGGATTGCAAGCGTCCCGGCTGGTGCCTCTGTCGTGCAGTCATGTTCACATGCACGTGAGGGCAACTTCAGCAGGCTTGCGGCGGCACGTGCTTCGTCACGCGAGCGGAGACAACGGCAGTTCAATCGAAACCGAAACAATGCCACTCCGCTCCGCCACCAACTGGTTCCCAAAATAGCATTCAAAATGTAACTGTCCAGCATACGACTAAAAAACAGTCCAGCGGCGCGTGCTTGCCAGGCCGGCAGGCGAGGTACAAGCTTAACACACAGAAAAAAAAGAACCTGACAGCATCGATGCATGACATCGCGAGCCAGGGTCAAAACGTTTTGGAGCGCTTTGTGCAAGGACTGAACTCGAGACAAACAAGCGCGATGTGCGGTTTCAGCATTAAGACATTGTCTTGTTTGCTTTAGCTCACTTCTCTTCACCAACTTTCTTTTGCAGCAGCTTGTTCACGTACCAAGGTCCCTCTCGAAAGAAAGCCCACAAGAGAAACCTAGGTAATCAATATTTCGACAAGCAGTCTTTGAGTTAAAGAGGGATTTTGTAGTAGAGTATAATTTAAACAAGGACAGGAATGTCGATGAACAAGTTTAGAAAGCGCCATATCTGCAGCGACGTGGGGACGACAACAACTGACGTCGCGCGACCACGGTGAGTGTGGTCGCACAAGCGTTTCAGCTCACAAAGGAACTCTCGCCGTGCAAAAACGTGGTTTTGTTTCACAGCATGACGGCATGGCTGGCATCTGGCACGCTAGCATCGGAGCGTCCGCACACGCCCGTGTCTATCGTTGAAAAAATTTTAAAAAAGACGCGAGACAAGATTTTTGAGATGACGAGGGACGAGGGCGCAAAACGCGAGACGGCGGGAAAAAACCATGCAAGATTGGATGGACGATTGATGCAGGGTACCTGGTGTCGGGCGGCCGCTTGCTCCACCAAGCTCACGGTACTCAGTTTAGTTTCAGTTTTGCAAGGCGACTGAAATTGGTTCTTTGGCGCAGGCTTGGCGCAGATTACCCATATTTTGGCAAAATGTAGCAGGGTTAGCCCCTTGGCGCAGTTTGGTGCAATTGGCGCAGCAATCACATCATTGCTTTTTCTTTCCTTGTTTTCTATTCTACTTTTTATATAACTGCGTGCACTTTTTGCCAGTTTGCTACTTTAGCCCCTTGTTCCAGGGAGAAAAGCCAGCCGCTGGATGGGCAAGAAAATGTGCGTTTTGTGTAAGGCTCGTCGATTGGCACAAACCACACTCCGTATGTGCATTTTTGTTTTGTTTTTTATTATCTTCAATTATTTATTTTTAATCTTTTATTTTTCTTTCTTTTAATTTTAGTCAATTATTATTTTAATTTTTCATTTTTATAATTTATTTTTTTCACTTACTTATTTGTCGTGTTTATTATATGTTTCATTATATTACTTTAATATTTTCATTCAAAACGTGCCGCTTTCTCCCCAGTACGTTTTGAATGAAACGTGCCGTGCAATGCAAAATGCAGCAGTGGCTATACACCGACTAAACTCCCTGACGTCGTGCGGCGTAAATATTGCGCTCAAAATTTGCATTTTTGCAAGAAACATGTTTTATGAAACATGCGTCGCGTCTAGGCACTTTAAGAGAAATGTTTAAATACGGTGCCGAGCTCCGAGCGCACGTAGGCCGTCAAACTTAGCCGCACAGGATTTCCCTTCTCTCTCGCGCCCATTCAACCCCTGCAGCTGGGGAATAGAAAGGAAGACGGGAAAAGGGAGCGAGACCTGCCGCAGTGGGCTCGTGTCGGGCCAGGATCGGGGTGTTGGGACCCGACAAACCAGCCTCACAAAATCTAGAAAATCGATTTTAGAAACGGCGGCAATCTTCTCCTGTGGTTGCCCGACAGCCACCACACAGACTCGGGCTAGGGCTCCGTTAGGGCGTCTTTCTTACGTTGATTTTACGTGGGACTTCGTAAACTTTGCATGTTCACAAAATCCCACAAATGTCATCAACGAGCATGTCGCTCATTAACTAATGACATTCGTTTCCAGACGGAAAGTTCCCGACGCGTGTTCGTGACAACTTTCTCGCAGAAAACGACTCATCAAACACATCCTGCGCTAAAAGAAGCGGAATAGATATTGCCCATCAACTGAGCTCAAAGAGCTACACTTCAACTATTGGAAGGGACAAGTTAAGAAAGCAGTAGATAACACTCCATCGCACAGACAGCCATAACCCGGTGAAAGGCAACCAGCATGTGCTGGAGGCGGAGCTCCCGCCGAATTCTTTACCCGTCACCTACGGCAGCGCAGCACCTTCGCCGACGGTGCCGCAGAAGGCACCCTGATGTATGCGTCCCCTTTGGCACCTGCCCTACTTGCATTCACCACATAGGTTTACAGTGATGGAAGCGGCATTTGATCCTTTTGTAGCAGGTTCTGAAGCATTCAAAACACTGGTTTGGAGCAGCCGCTGACGCATTTGGAGCAGATGCCAACATCTGATAGTGCATTGATTGAAAATGAAAAAAGTGATTGCATTTATAAATTAGTTTGTCTGTGATAATGATTGACAGCTCCTCTTTGATACTGGAGCATATTACTTATCACATTTTGTAATAAAAATAAATAGAATGAAAAAAAGCAACACAGCCTTTTTTTTTTAAATAAGGCTTTGGTCAGAGCGGAGTCCATATAAAACGGGTACCAAAAATGGTTGAAAATAAATCATAGCCCAAACCTTCAGTTGCGATAAAGCCTCCCCCTCATCCTCATTTTGCACTCGGTAGTTTAATTGGTTCGTAAATATAATTCCTGCAAAATGCCTGCAAAAAACTGCGGTGGCTTAGCTTGCCTATGCCAGGATATACGTAGCATGAGCTTATGCACACAAAATGCGAGGCGCTATGAAGCAGCTCCGGTGCAGCGTCAGACTTGGCTACTGCGCAACGGAGGCACACGGCTGTGCACGCGGCGGCGCCAATGCGTCTGCCGCGGCTATGACGTCACTCTTTGGAATGCGAAGACCGGCGAGGCGCACGCGGTGGCAATAGAGCCCGCGGCGGCGGCGGCTCCGACACGCCAGCTGTGCGCCGTGTGACGTCACTGCTCCTTGCGCTTGCGCAGATTGGCGAGGCGCGGCGGTAACAGCGGAGCCCGCGGGCGACAGTGGCTCCGCCCCGCCAGCTGTGCGCCGTGCGACGTCACTGCTCCTCGCGCTTGTGCAGCACGGAGTATGGCTCATTATGAGAGCCACGCGAATCTGCTCAACCTCGGCCAGTGTAGCTAACGCTACAAAAACCAACATATACGCTACACCAGTGGTTCTAAACCAGCAATGTTTCGCGGACCCCTTTTGGATTGCCAAAGATGATGGATGACCCCGTTCGTGATGAGGGGAAGGAAAAGGTATAGGTTAGTTATGATAATGATTTAATAAATGAATATAACTAAGGGCTAGTGTGAAGTAGACTTCTCTCCTTAACATCCAGACGAAAAAACTCAACGGAAAATTGGGACGTTTCTTTTAATCTGAAAAAGTAAATTTTTATTGCCAAATTTTACTGATGAGGCAGGGCTTCGCGGACCCCTAGGATACCTTCGCGGACCCCAAAAGGTCCGCGGACCCTCATTTGAGAACCACTGCGGTACACCAATGACGACGCGTCTTCCAAGTTTTATGAACCTGCCAAACTCGAGACTCTAATATCATAAACTACAAAACCAACCACTGACAAATATTATGAAAGCCTACACTTGTACTTTAAATGGGACACTGCTTTTCGGCGGCATTGGAACCAAAGCTAAATCAAAGTTCGCTGCTCGTTCATTTGACAGCTGCACAAGAACTACCGTATTTATTCAAAAATAAAGACCCATGGATTTGTTTTTTCTTATCTTTTTTTCTCGGCTGTTTTTCTTTTTTTAAAAGCAATTATTAGAGATTAATCCGCTATGAAGACGAAGAAGGTCAATCTGTAATAATCCTGAGAATGAATTCCGTGCCTATTGCACTAACCCTCCAACAGGTCAGTCGCTGCTCCTAGACCTCCGGTGCAAAGCGGTGAAGCCCGACGCATGCACGCTTGTGTGTGGTGAGATGTAGTTAAGGTTGACGGGAGCGGCACAAGTGCCGCGGTACTCTGGTAGTCACGGCACGAATGTCATGTGGCAGATATGATAATCGAGTGATTTCATTAGGAGTACAACATCCTGGTTCTGTCTTATCACAGTATACCACCAGCCTACTATTTTGCAAAGTTTTCTGGAGACTTTTAGTTCCTAACATCGCAGAAATCGTCTGGTAGTTTATACAATGTCGGCGACCAACTGGCCAGCGCATCAACCGGCCAGAGCGATGCACGAACAATCTCTATATTTCGTTTCACCTGAAGTCTAAGCTACAGCCGACTCTACGAGCCAATGGGACCAATCAAACAGCATAAAAGCGCGACATCATGGCATTTGTCTCCCTGTGCGTGTTTTTTCATCGGCTAAACCAATCGGGTGCAGTGAATGCCCCGTGACTCGCGCTTTTAGTATGTGTGTTTGAGGTTGTATGCGTGCGAAGTTTTGAATTGTGCTGACCTAAGATGAAACAAATTTTATGTCCAGTAGGGACGCCATGAAATATATTCATACCATTTTTCTTTCCTTCTACTTTTCGAATTATTAGGGCCGACCAATATTAAATTATTTTTAAATTTGCTTAAAGCCCATTCTGGCGCAGGTATGGCGCAAGTCTGAGCGAAAATGGCGCTTTGGCACGAGATGTAGCAGACTTTCGTTCATGGCGCAATTTGGCACAAATGGCGCAGCACTTCCATCACTGAATTTACTTAACCTAACCGGCAGTTCCTACCATAATACTCAAAGTCATTGCCCACCCACCTGCCGCCTGAAATTCATAAAAAAAAGTGGGGTGGGCCATGTCTCGTGAGTAAGCACAAAAAGTTTAGAAAAAGCTGAAAAAAAAGACGGCCATTTTTCAGTATGTATCTGGAGCGGCTACACAAGAAATACATTCAACTCAAAACTCGAATTAGTTTCATTGTTTTATGCAAGAAATGCTCATGAAAGAATCTTGCTATCACAAAGTCCGTTGCTTGTATACGTGCAATGAACACCGCCGATCGACATACGGCACAAACGTTTGTTCTGTGTGTGGTGTCTAGTTTCGGTTCGTGCTTGAGACTCCACAACTCCCAGCAGCCGAATGCACATCGACTACCGACAAGCATGCCGGGACGGGCCTCCCGCTGCATAAGCTGAGCATCACAATTACCACAACGTAACCTCCAACCTATGTAACCTCAGTATTAAACAGTGTTAAAACCACTAGACCGTGAAAGCATGTTTCTAACACCACTGTGTTCTCTTCATTAGTAAAAAAAAAGTCAACAACAAAAAAGCAAAATCAACTAGGTGCAATGAGCAAGCGAGCGGACGAAAGAAGCGACGAAGACCGATGCTGAGGAAGCGAGAAATCCAGCGATCGCGCTGGTAAATACTTTGGGGTCGGTGCATATGTGCATATGTGCAGTTCGGTGCAGATGTGCGTCATCCGTCCTATCAACGTGGGTTGAGGCGGCATTGCTGCCTGGCGTGGACCACACCACGAACACGGAGCTTGAGATGGGACACTCTACAAACATCTGTGTGCGATGTTCCAGCAAATCTTTATTTACCTGTTGGCCTTGTCTTAAACATTGCACAGCCTTACCCACCACGGTTGCGACGTTCTGGAAGAAGGAGCGGTTTGGCGGTGACCTTACTTTGGTAGAGACGGACTTCGACCTTACATTCCGCGGTTACATTCCAGGACATGGGGCGTTCACTGACCTCGCGATCCCTGACTGAATTTCTGCTCATGTTATCTTTCTAACTTTGCTTTTTTTGTCTGAACAACTTCGGGGTCACGGAAATCAAGGAGATGCGTAAACAAAGAGAAGTGTCTTTCCCTCTTTCGTTTTACTTTGTCACAAATGTAGTAGGTATGTCATGGGTAGAATGAATGTTCCGAATTGCGTGAGTCCAAGTTGGGGTATTTGTAGGGGAGGGCGATTACTCCAAATTTTTTTTTTGGGGAAATTGATATTCACCCAAAAAAGTGGGGTCAGCGATGACTCGGGATATTACGGTATACACGTCTGCAAGAGAGGCTCATGGGCGCCGCCACTTTGGGCGATGCTAACTCTTCGTAATGTTTTCGCCATGTTGGGGTGTGCCAGGGGCACGTCATTAATGTGTACGAATGTGGACTAACCAGCAAAAAATCGCCAGAACCCATCCTTTGGGAATGATTATCTACGTTAATGCGAATAGCATCAAGCGGTGCGGAGTTATGCGCGTTCGTCAGGTGGCCGGCACACTCTAGATACGCCAGCCCACTCTTGAGGCGATTCTAAATTTGTTGACACTTTCACAGCCCTGCGCACGATCTCCGCAGCCCAGCACGTGCGTTTGTGTCACTTAGGAAGGCGAGCAAAGCACGCGCCATACGCACAAACACTCAAAATGGTACCGACCAGACTTTCTGGCGTCTCAGCTAGTCTCAACCAACGGTACTCCTAAGCGGTTGTTTATATCTTTACCATAGGACGCGCTTTACAGCGCTGTCACAGCTACCGGTGGCGCGCGTTCCATGCACGAGGGCTCATTCCGCTCTCGTGAGGCTGAGCACGGCCGCTACATCACCCTCTCCCGAGCGCGGAGAGAGGGTGAGCTAGCGGCCGTGCTCAGCCTCACGGAAGCGGAATGAGCCCTCGTGCATGGAACGCACGCGCACCGGTAGCTGTGACAGCGCTGTAAGCGCGTCTATGGTAAAGATATAAACAACTGTTTAGAGTGCGTTGAATGACTGCCTTCATAGCTCTGTGGTTAGCGCGTCTGCCTGCTGATCAAAGGGTCAACGGTTCGAATCCCAGCCGGCGCCGGTCTTTTTTATTTATTTATCGACCCGCGGCGTAAGAGGTTAGATAGCCAGATAGATAGATAGATAGATAGATAGATACATAGACGAAAAGTGCGTGAAGTATCCAAAGAATGCTATTCGCATTAAAACTTTCAGCAATTTCTACTCTGGTGAAGCAGGAAGGCAGCGGAGCTGTAGCTTCTGTCTCTCGGCGGCGGCTTTTCAGAGCGAGCGATGTGCACTTCTTTCGCAAGGGAATCTGAAACGCTCAGCATACAGTTGGAACTCGAGCGACATGACGGCTATCGCCGCGATTGCTGACACTCGGAGTCGCTGCTGCACTGCGTCCCCGCTACTTCCGCGCCTGGCCTTCTTTCCCTAAAGAAAGGGCACAGTCGGCTGACCCATCGTGAGTCCAAACCCGAAACTGATGCAAGGTAGACCGCCAGCGAGATCGGCCATGCTACCTCGGGAGATCCTGCTGGGCACCGACACCTCGAAGCAGTCGAAGGGGATTGATAGTGCATTTCACAAGCTCGTGCAGCAGGGCTCGAAGCTATGCGTGCCGGGCGGTTTCACCTGCACAGCGCGGGTGAACGGAAGGCTGTCATGAAACAGCGCCTCGTCTGTTGTTCGCAGTTTCGTACATTAAATTCCCACCAACTCGCCAACTATCCATTCTTCTATGGTAGCTGGAAAGGTTGCCGCCTTCTATGAGCGACGGCGGTAGCTGTCCAGAGGGTTTGCGCCAACGGGTTTAGTGTGTCGGACTGCCTTGTTTGGTACCGGACACGATCCTAGAGAACCTCGGACCCTTTAACAGCTCCGCTGTGACAAGCAGCAGCCATGACGTGACGTGTAGGCATGTGAAAGACCTGGTGCTGAGGAGGGCACACAATGACGTTGGGTGAGCAATGAATCACTGGACTTGCTCAGATAAAGGTGCGTTGTTTCTGCGAGCAGTGCGACATCTTGCAGGTAATTGGTATGCCTCCGATCCCCAAAGACGTCAGCATGACATGCACCTCGGTAGCGGAGCTGTTTGCCTTTCGGAAGAACACGGGCAGGCGGCAATGGGGTTGTGGAAGGAGCTTATGGGGCATTCTGAATGCGCTTTGAAAGTTTAGATATTTTTTATAATTTTGCAGAAACTCACAACGATCAGTGGTGTCTACTTCAGCGAGAAACGCCTGGCTGACATTGTACGACAAGCCGCGAATGTCCTGGCTGGAGAGCAGCGTCCCCCCACCTTTTTCCTACGGTGTACCTTTCTCCTGCGGTGCTGCATTTTCATAAAAATTTCCACTGGTTCTCAAAGGCAGCTACGACCGTTTACATAGGGTTTTCAAAGACGTCTTCGGCAAATGACGTCAAGCGAGTGGAAAATGTGTCATTCAGCACGCAGCCACCGAGGCTCTACAATGCTTCACATGGCAGACTTACACAGGCCAAAAATGACCAATTCGGAACTTCCAGTAGCTGCATTAACGGAGCAGGAGGAGCGCAATCCAGCAAATTGTCATGGAGATCAATGCCTTGTACAAAACGTCAGACGGTGGGGCTTCTTGCCAACTTCCTGGTGCCATAAGCTTTGGATTCATTTTCTAACGATGAGTTCCTCTTCTGAAAATGGGTGTTCTAAAAACGCCAGTCCAAAAAGGTGGCAAGCACCCAGACTGTGGAGCAAAATTACCGCAAAGCTTGCCACGAACCCCTTGGTGGAGTTTGAGGATTACTGATGCATCGTCGGCAGAGCTGACGACCTGACGACATTCTAAACAACGTCTGCGAAAAGAAAGCCTGCAGAGGCGAGGAGACCCAGAACGATGAAGGAGTGGAGGCAGTTCTTCCTGCAGCGCACGCAGACTGACAGGAAGAACCCATCCCCACCTCCGATGTCCCAAGTGCCGTCGTCAAGTTGCGCATGTTCCTTGGAAGCGGTACCGACGCAACCGATTTGCTACACAAGAACGGGACAAGCGGGGCGACATGGAATCAACCATCCTGCAGTGTTTGTGCCACAGCTGCCATAGAAAAGGATTACAGATGTCCTCTAATAAATATGCAGTGTTCCATCACGTGCAATGCTTTTTGAATGACTGAGTGGCATCTCATTGTGGACATAGGTTTTCTTTTCGTGCTATTTAATTATTACAGTGCCGATCTGCGAGGTTCTTTACTGCAGCGATATTTCGGAATAACGAAGGATTTTCACTAGCCCCGTGAAATTTGTTACATCGAGATTTGAGCGTAATTTTCTACAGAGGAACCGGCTGCTGGATCGATTCAGCAATGCCGTCAAAGTATCCTTCGACAGGTCTGTTTCCCGGGCTTGGAGAGGACGTAGGCTGCAGAAAGTAGGTCAAATGGCGTATCAAAACATGTGAAGAAGAGCAGCTGAGAGCAAACCTCATGATGTCTCCGACGATGTGGGTAACTCCAAACTTCCTCACAAAGGTCAGCATGGCGTCGGCAAAGAACACTGCCGCGTGCTCACAGGTCTGAAGAAGCTGGATAATCTTCACCACGCAAGCTGCAAAAAAAAAAAAAACTTACATTGTTCGATCCTCCAACTAAGGGGTTTCCTTTTGAATTGTTTTCTCTGCACAGAAGCACAGAACAGTACAACCTATTTAACAAACTCACTTTCTGCTAACTGGAAAATCCCGAGAGATGTCCCACCCCAATTTTAGCTAGATTTGCTATTTCTTTTGAACACCGAAAGATAGCCCACTCCTAGTAATCAGAGTGTTCGGTCACTTATGACATTGGCGTAAATGCGGCTAGTTAGCCATGGCATGACGTAAGCTAACATTGCCGACTGGGCAGTACAGTCGCCTTTGCTTCATTGTCCCTCGTTGCGATAGCAAGTTTGGCAGAAAAACATGATCTAAAATAGCTTTTTCTTCAACTTTTCTCGACTGAACATCGAAAGTTAGCCCACTCCTTATTTTCGCCTGATCTGCTCTCGATCTTAGGTGGGCCATCTCTTGGGACGTCATGGCATATGTACCCACAATCAGCAAGGTTACAATGAGAGTTACTCAAAGGCTACACAGAGTACCGGCACCGATCTCCCTAATGTCTAATGCCGCTACAACAGTCACTCTTCCCTTGCCGTCTCGTGACGACCGTGCCCGCACCATTCGCTCAAAGGGCACCGCCATTCCGACGCACAAAAGGTTCAGAGGCGTGGTTGGCACGGCCATCTGAATTGCAGCTCGGTGCATCGTGGACCCGGTGTTAGGGCACTGTGGCAATGACATCTTGCTCTGGTGCGAGTTGTAATCCCGAACAGGTCTTTGCTTATTTACGCGGGTTGGCAAAAACCCGACGACAACTAGCAATGCAGTCTACGCAAAGATATGGTTTTCGGTAATGCTACTCGTACATGGCGACAACAATTTTGTGCTTTGTTGTTGAGGCTAGTGTCGCTTCCACGGTGCAGCAACCCCACACTGCTGCAAGAGCACATGTCTTTTATCTCCTTCACACACGCTCCGACGGGAAGGAGCATTTGACGGCGTTGGAACATTGGAGAAGCTGTACCAGCCTCGACAACGTAGGGCAAAAACAACTGACGCCGAATACGAGTGTGGCCCATGTATTGGCTCTAGGTGATAGCCGCGACCAAGCTTTGGTGCTCAGCGCGAGGCTCGGTCGCAAAGAGACAAAAACGGCGATGGGACTGACCCGCGTCGCTTTGAAGCAGCCAAAAGTCCATTTTGGAAAAAAATAACTTTTGGAGCATAGACACACACACTTCATTTGCATTCCTACCACTGCATGTAATATATCTCAAGATTCATGTGTTACCCTGCCAAACTAAAAGACATTAGCCTACCAACTTCTGTGCAACGTTTTATCAGCATAATTGTACGGCAGGTTTGATTCCTCCAAACAGAACCAGCTGTCTAGTCCCAAATAGAAACGCCAGGCACAGCAACAAGATGCATACTGACTGATGAAGGACAATCCGAACTGGTTGTTTTAGGTATGGAGTCAAAGGTAAGCTAAATATATATTCCACGAAAGTGGTGTTAGAACAGAATAATATTAAGCACCTGAACTGACATCTCGTTGAAGTTCTAAAGGTTGTAAAACTGCAATTACTAATTAGAGAAAAAAAACAGCTTTGTGGTGCACATACTGAACACCAGTGACATTTCATATGTAGAACTTCGTGATAACAAAAATCGGCATGTGAACGATGCACCCCAGGGCTGAGACTGAAAGGAGGTGAGATCATAGCAATGCCAGCAAAGAAAAATATGTTTCAAAGAAATATTATTATATCTGTACAAAGTTGGGTACAATACTGTTTTCTATTTGTGTTCTCGGGCTTCATTCGATAAAAACACCTTCACTTCCCCGGCAATGACCGACTCAATGTGGCTTTGAAAACAGCACCGCATGCCCTGATCAAGTGGTCCTTGATGTTGGCCATGGCGTCCACAGCAGCAGCCTTTAAGCGACTTTTGACGTTGTGGGGCTGCTTGTGGGTCCCCCCTCCCCGACGACGCCCCAAGCATTGTAGTGCAGGAGGTTTGCATCTGGAGGCTACGGGAGGTCACATGTTGGGGGTGACGTGGGAGGCTGCCAGCCAGCCAATCTTGGGTTGCGTGGGCCGTGTGGCATGGAGCATAGTCTTGTTGAAAAATGTACGGCCTCAGGCTTTACTACAAGGCTTTACTACAGTGCCCAGGATCTCCATTTATTTATCTATTTATTGCAGTACCTTCGGGGCCCAAAGGGGTGCTACAGAGGGGGGTGGGGACCTACGCTCGCCTATCAGAGAGGTTGACCTGTAAGGCCTTGTTGGAAGAGAGTGCGAGGCGGCATGACACGACTCTCATTGCTCACAACGGCTAGGACCATCGCAGAGTGACAGACGCTTCGTCAGCATGATTGTAGGGACCTCACTGGGGCTCACATAAAGCCACCTGTCATTCCTCCTGTTGACCTTTTGGTCTTGGTCAAAGTTCTCGTCGGAAGCAAACCAGAAAGCATGTCCGGTTCTCGACCTGTCGCTTGAGCTTGTTCAGCAAAGGCGCTTGGACTGGATGACACAATTCTTTCCTGGCCCTCATTGACTTGCTGTGGTCGTCGTTCCTGACTGATGAAGGACAGTCTGAACTGCTGGACAAACACGGCACGTTCTGACGACGTCCGACTGCTCGAAATGTTTTTTTCGCTTGGCTGCAGATGCAATGTTTCCATCAGAATCTGAGAGCTGTTTTCTGACCTTAAAACGAAGGACCTTGATTCCAGAAGGTGGCTATATCCAAATCACTATGGTCGGCAGCCAAGACAACCAGGACAGTATGGCTTCTCAATTCTTGTGTCAGACCGGAAGCTTCGCCATTTTGAAATTGATACACTAAAGAATAGATGACCTAGGTGTAGTCAGAGCCGTATATGTAGAGAGTTTGGCCATTCGTTGGGAAGTATAGGAGACAAATGAGGGGCGCCGTTGGCCGAGCGGGCCTGGGCGTGTTCCAGGGCGTCTCTAGAAATTCAAATGTGACCAACCAGAAGCCTGGAAGATAATACCCTGGTGAGCGGTAGCAGAAACAAGCGTGATAACTGCATCGGAGTAACTCTCGGTGACTGAAAATATGGTACACGTGATGTTTCAATCACGCTCATCCAAATGTTGGTGGAAGAATGCGACTAACGGAGCGAGTCGACATAATCCGTACGCCTTAGCACCGAGGGGCCGGCGGAATCTGCCGTCCGAGCGGTCACACTCTGTGCGAAGCAAAAACAGAGTTGTGCGAGGCGCATTCCTTTCTAACATCTTTCTGCATAATCATGATCAAAACAACACGTGCACCCCTATTTTCAACCTACAAAAGGGAGTTACTGCACTTCACTCTTACACGCTTATTAAAACCATATACGAACATATACCTTTGATCAGAACTGTTCCTCGCTACCACCGTTAGGAGAATTCTTCTCGGCTTCTGGTTGGTCAGAGAGCATGCCAAGCCCTCTTTCCGGGTCTGGCGCTTGCGCCCTGGCTCTGCCCGCACCTCCCATTGACTAAGCTCTCTATATACACGGCTCTGGGTGTAGTCAGGGGTGAAGTCAAGTGTATAGACAGATGTAGTAAGCGTATGAGGAAGTATGTACCCTGAAGTTGTTGTTCTCAAATACTCCGCACACCCTGTATATACATCTTAAAAAATCCAGCCAAATTCATCAGAAGTTATTGTTTCCACCCACTGCCCCAGCTAACTTAGTTTTAACTTACCCTATTCACTGTGTGTCATTGCACAGATGGAACCTATATAAAGGTGAAAATCGTGATGACTGTACAGTCCAAACCACGTTTTATAACGAACAGCAGGAAATGCTACGATCAGTTCGATATAAGCAAAAAAAAACATTTACAACAAACTTCCAAAGATGAGTTCGTTGTAGGCGGAGAACTACTCTTTCTTTCTCATCTCTTCACTTCCGCCTTGTAACACCGCACTGGAAAGATTTTTTTTGTTTGTTGCATGCGTGCAGAGAGTTTGTTATTTTAGCTATCTCTCCCTTCTGAATCGCTTCCCTTTGTGGGCAAATGCTTTGGAATGAAAAGTTTTTTCTGTGCGTGCGTGCAGAGGTATTTTTTTAGCTTTTCTTCCCTTCTGAATCGCTTCACTTGGCATCCAATTTTGTTCGCAACTTGAGCTTCTGGAATTACTACTTTCTTTCCTGCTTGTTTTTCTGAGGAAGGGACAAGCTAGAAGACGATTCTTTGCGCGTTTTTGGAAGCCTTCCCGGGAGGAAAAAGGATTTGATATAGCCCATATGTTGTTCGTTATAAAACATACTTTTTACATGCATTTTTATTTAAATGTTTCGTGAGTTCGATACTCGATCAATAATTCGCTGTTTGTGGGTTCGTTCTAAGCGGGTTTCACTGTGCAAGGAGAGCCAACAGAACGAATGAAATTAAGAGAACGAGTCCATATAAATCTTCTCAGAATACCCAAGTAGCCTCGCTAAATCTCAGATATGAAAAAGAAAAATCAGCCAGAATATTGTTGTTTTTATTATAAATACCAGCCGCCATTTTATCCCGGGGGTTCGACAGAAAGGTCGAGTTAGCACACCAACAAACACCGAGCTTCATTTTCTTTTTTTAAATATACTTGACTGACATTGGCATGTACGACGTTCCCGTTCTGGAGGAGCGTTTTCCCTTTAGTGCTTGCGAGTGTGCAGTGGCAAAGCAAGATATGCAACGTCAGCTACGTCTACTGCACGGTTCCCGCTTCGTTGCAGTGCACGAGAGGTGCACTCCGTGAGGCTCCAACTAACCCGCCAGAACAGACAACGAACACGAAATGTGGCGAGACTTCCGAGTAATGTCAGCGTTTGACACAGATATCAAATCGAGCAGTACGTCATTTGAGACAATAACCAAGAGGTTCTGAAACTTCGCACAAGCCTACCGTAACAATTTGACCATGTAGCGGGGACCTCAGCTATTATTTTTAGTAATAATAACGTAAATTCACGTCTTGACGTAAATTCATCATATTTTGGCAAAATGTAGCAAGGTCTAGCGGGGTAAGTACTTTGGCGCAGAGTTGGCGCAAGTGGGCAGCAATCGCATCACTGATAAGAGGACGAGGGAAGAGAAGCCCGCCTACCCAGACCATAGCTGTGCTTCTTGACGTTCAGGCCCAGGATGGCCGTCACGGCCTCCCCTCACGCCGGCCGTCTTGGCACTGCTGGGGTCCTCCACCAGCAGAGCAGCAGTCAGCCACCAGGCTGAACCGAAAATGCGCATCATTGATTAATGCTTAAATACTGGTTCCCGGTACCGATTCACGGAGATGGTAAAGAAACACGCTCCACAACCGGTGTGCCACTGAAAAAAGATCCGCCTCATCCGAGGCTTCGATCTTGGGACCTTTCCAGAGTCTAACGGAGCACTCTGACCAACTAGGCCAACCAGGGAATTGGCTGTTGGTGGGGCAAATCATGGACGTTAAAAGTTGCCCTGTCTTAATCGAACACATGACGAGGGTGACCATTTGAGATATCATGATTAGATGTTAATAATTTGAGGATAGTCCCCAAAGTGGACAAGAGCTGGAAAAGAATGAGTTTACTTACAAGACAATTCCTGCGTAAACCTTCTCCACCTTGGGGCTTTCCCCAAAAGCGTTAAAGCCTGTTCACACTACTGCTTTTGACTATGACCAGCTGAGACAAAACCCGGTTTTTGAGCCTCCTGCGAGCGGCTTACGACCAGCTGCATTGCCTGCGCAGCCGGTCGTATGCAGCCGTTGTTGGGGGCTTAAACCCCTGGTGCTTATCGCGGTCGGTGACAATGATCAAAGCGCAGTTCGCGCAACCGGGTCGTTGCGTCTACCGTGCAGTTCCGAGAGACGCCGCGCTTGAGGGCAGTCGCCCATCACGTTTTTCTAAATGGAATATATGTAACATAAAAATTCCGAGGCATCGCCCCCCCCCCCCCATTTCATCGGACAACACGCAATGCCCGCAGGGAATCGCATCAACCGCACAATTTGCTGTGCCGACCCACAGTCAGACAAGCGAGGTTATAGCGGATTCCCACGTTTTCCCGCGATCTGTAGTGTGCGATCTCCATTCCAACGAGTTGGTCCTGCGTGTACTATATTGCATTGTGTCATGTGATTTTGCTGCGTTCGCGATCTGCGGTATTTGTTCCCGTTACATATGAGTTTGCAGCGGATTCCTACCTTTCTGTCTGCGATTTGCGCGTGCGATATCGGTTCCTGTGACAGGCAAGTTTGTAGCGGGTTCCCGCGTGTTTATCGCATCGTGAAACGCGAATTTGCGGTGTCCGCGATTTGCGGCGGTATCAGTTTCCGCGTCACGTAGTTTCTAGCCGGTTTTGATAAAGTTTTTGCAATGGCGTCCCCAAAGATAGCCCACCCCATGTTTCACACCATTTATCTCTTTATTTTTTGGGTGGGGCGTTCTTTCGGAACTGCTGGTAGTCATTAAATATCTAACACTCAACCTCGCGGCCGCGTTCAATTAATGCGGGTGGAAGCTGTGAAGGTCCATTTACTCTACTAACGGCCAACTACCGTTGAGGCTCATTCGTAGGACGCCCCGACAATCTTGGAGAGGTCCCGGGATCGAAGCCCGGAGCAAAGCAGATTCTTTTTGGTGCCTCCTAGAGGTGGCGGGTTGCACTTCGTCACAAGTGGAAGTCGTCTTATTCTCGCGTAAATCTCCGCCCCTGGGGGCTTCCCTGCATCGTCGCGCCTGCGCTACGGCGCCTCCAGCGCCTTTCCGACCGGTGTGTTTGAGCGTCCTATCCCGCACACGCATCCAAAATGGTCCCGAAGCGGCAACAGACGACGTCACAAAAGTCAGAGCGTCATGCTGACAGACGCGTGATCGGCGGTTGGGCGCAGAATTTCCGGCCAAAAGCACGAGCCGACAACGACTGTCGCCGTCGTGTCATCCGGTGAAAACCGAGCGGCCACTTTTAGGGGCGAGTTAAGCGCACCCGTCGGAGGCGCGTCCCGGGCCGCAGTCACCTCCGCTGCCTCGACTTTTCTCTCGGGTAAGGCTCACTTGATGAACTCCTCCCTCGACGGGCTGCGGGGACCAGAGGCGCTGGAGGTGTAGCTCAAACAGGTTCTGCAGGCAACCGGGGGCCTTCACCTTCTCCGAGCTCCACTCGGCGAACTTGGCGCTCTTGGGCGCTGCCTTCTTCCGGCCCTGCGGCGGGGAGAGCAGATGGCGAGGTGGCAGACGCTGCCTCGGAGGATCGACCCGAAAGTTGATCGTGGATAGGAAAGGATTCACAGATGTAAAACCAAAAATAAAGGTTTATCGCCGCAACTCGTGTCGGAAACAAGGGACGAACATCGAGAAAGCAGCGGCAAGCATCGGCCGGCTGCCAGCGGCAGCAACGAGGTAATCGGCGTGACAGCTGCCAGAGTCGACAAGCCTGCGAAGGGGCTCCTTATTTGTCACCCTCGGTATCTCAAATATTCGGCCTAGAATGTTGAAAGCTAGAGTGAGACTGACTCGGCAAGGTCTTATTGGCCCCCCTATTATACTCAGTGTCAGAGTAAACATGAATCTTCTAGAAGTACAGAGAAGCGTTTTCCTTCGGCCATGCACGCTGCAATATCGTTCAAGTGCCCAATCGATAGACCCTTTGCAACCTCACTTTTATGGTTACTAGAGGATGCTGGCGTCAATCGTGATTGCTTTTCTTCGCAATAACGAGACCGCATGCAAGGCAACCAAAGGTCGGCCTGGAACTGCATATGACTAGACTGAACGTTTTGTAGCGTTTGCGAGATCAAATCTATGCACTATCTATAAGACACGATGACTTGTAACAGTTTAAGTGCAGGACAGACGGGGCAAAGTGAAATATGTGGCGAAATGTGACATTTTGAGGTTTAAGCGCCACCACAGTAGTTCAAATCTTGCAATGTGGCTACTGTGCCGATCATATGTTGGCACTTAGTCCGCTTGCCGCCTCACAAAAAATATGCAACAATTGGCACAAACCACGCAGGCTAAAAAAAGAGAGTGGCACGTTATTGTTAATTCAAACTCTGCCGTGCAGCTGAGGTTGCAAAAGATGCTGGACCAAGGTTTGATCTTATTTCATTTGTACCTTTTTATTGGCTATCTGTGAATAAATTTTATCGCTCTAGAGTTTTGATTTTTGGGGCGACCAAAACTGTTTGAACAAGGGAGCAAACCCTGCGACAATATACGCCATCAACAGGCAAAAACTGATATCTGGCAGGTTCAGTGTCCCTCTCCCAAGCTATGTGTCATCTTTTTTGTATGTTTTTATAGCTAGGATGGTCTGGATGCACAAAAGAAAAAACAACCAGGGGCTTCATGGTCTGGATGTGACACGAAGAAGCACTTGAAAAGTGTACATCAACGCGTCGGTGTTTGTTCTGCTGCAAAGCCTCGTGTACCTGAGGGTGCACTTCAAATGCATGCAAGGAAACTCAATGAATGGAAAGAGGTAAGTGCTTCATGAAACACAGTTGAGATCAGGAGTAGAGAATAAAAATCAAGATGAGTTTAGTAATCGTGATTTATAAGTCCGATCAGTTTCTACTATGATAGCATAAATCAAACCTTTCCCATAAAAGTAATCCTCTAAACGGTTTTTATTTACACGCTTGTCTCTCATTTTGTGCTCTTTGTGCATTGGTTTCGTACTGGTATCAAAGAATCACTACGCTGAGAAGGTCTATGTCACGTCTGAATGAACACAGAAGCAAAAAGCAGTGCTCTTCTGAGAGGCGAATTGAGCTTCCTTCCTAGCTTCCGCTTCGTCCGACAGAGCGTCCTACTGCAATGCAAATCAGAACTGCGAAGAGAAAGAGAAAAGTAAAGCCAACGAGTGAACAAAACAAAAAGACAAACTTTTTTGTTCTAGTATGACAGGGTTTACATAAAAAGGCTGGTAGACTAAACTAGACTTTTTCGCACGCCAGGGCGCCGCCATCTTGAAATGTCGTCACTTCCAGTATGGGCGAAAACATTGTATTGCCGTATGCCACGCCAATAGAACGCATTTACGATATAAGCGTAACTGTCACACATTCTTGTTTTGCCTCCCCTCTGTTTTTTTACTATTTGCAGGTTAAAACGTTTTATTATTTTTACAGTCGCCCATACTGGATACGCCTATAAGGTGGCTGGGGACGAGTACACGAAAAGGTCTATAGACCAGCACGCGGCACGGACGTCACGCAACTGCAATGAGCGCTGTCGACGGCCACTGCCGCATGCAGTGCCGTCAACAGCGCCTCCGCAGCTGCTTTGCAGACGCTTTCCCCCACGCCGAATCTGGTTTCTGCGCACGCACAGTGCCCACACCTGGTGTGGGCAAATGCAGGCTTGTTTAGTAAACAGCGTGTCAGTCTATACTTTAAATTTACTCTAATTATTTCTTCCGCATTGTTACCAGCAATCGGAAAATAGATCAATCAATTTATTGCGTTTAAAAATACACGTGGTAATAAATATTCACTATCTTTGAGCTACCGCAATTTTAAATCAAATTAATCCGATTGAAATCCATTAAACCTGATTTAAATCAAGTAAATCCAATCTATTTGACTGTAAAAAATATTAATTACTTCTCCACACTGGTTGGGATTCAAACGACAAATTATTTCCAACCCGCAAGGAAAAGAGCCTGTCGAGCATACTGTGTAAGAAGAAGTCCCTATTTGGGCTTAGGTACTGGGTGTGCAATGGATAGCTCACACCTACTGTGAAACAAATGAAACCAAGGGAAAAAAATTATTCACAGTGAAGCAGATAACCCGCCGACTCTTCGTTCACTGAATGAGCCGGCAAAGCGAAGCGCTCTGCAAACTGTGCGGCGAGCGCCAAATGTGACTGGCAATGCCTGGTGTGCAAAAGTCTATGAAGCAAGACAGTGCCCTGTTCTGTGTGGATTCAACGCATGGCGCATCAAGAGTGGGCTCACGAAGATTGCGTAAGGACCCACGGAGTATACTTCAAATGTTCCATGTGCAAGAAATCAAGCTGTCTTTTTTTTTTTTTTTTCCTTTGACAATGTGTTTTATTTCGCTTGGGAGTCAGCCACATTTGTGATTTTTATTATCCCTGGATATCTTCTAGCACTAATAACTCGAGCCTAGTCATTTTTACTGACCGCTATACCGAGACCCCAAAAAAGATCCTTGTGCAACTCTTTTCTGGATTCGCAAAAAAAAAATGATAAGCGCCGATTTGAAAATATGCTGAATCATCTTTGAAAAGATGACGCGTAAAATATCACAAAATTAAATACACAAGTCGGAAGCGGTCCAGGGCTACCCAAAAGAAGGTGCCGGATCATTGGCTCTTTGTAAGCGGTTACACAGGACCGCAATGCACTTGAGCACACTCAAACACAAAAGTCTGGAGACTGAATCTGAATTTCAAATACATGCGGAACGTTCGGAAATAAGTTCAATAGGATCAATAGGACCTGTAAACCATAATCGCAAGCTTGTATCTCGAAAAGATGGCTATATTTTCCGTTCTTAATGCCGAATTTGGGAGAGCGTTTCAAAATCAGTCATCGAAGAGTGCGCGATGTGTATCCAGAGATCCGGCGCGCCCGTGGCGTCGTCGTGTCTGGTTACGCCAGTGTACCGTAGTTATGAGCTTTGCCACTTGGTGGCACCAACGGCTTAGAAACTACGCTTTGTGAAGGTACCCAAGGACTGAACAAGCGCACGACCGCACCATCTCCATTGGCATCAACACGCGTTCACAGAGTGCTCATGCTGCAGGCTGCCTGCGGTTGTGTGGAGGATACTACATTGACACTAAGATTATTACTATGATCACGACATCAGTCAGCTGTGCCGACTCGCTTGCAGCGAGATCGCAGTCAAGCGACGCGGTTATTGGTCAAGCCGCCCTGTTGTTTGGTTCACATACTACTTAGCACCTTTGCACTCCTAGGTGGTTTCATCTGAAATCTAATATATTTTTTGCAATGCAAAAATATAATTTTTAACGTTGCTTCATTGCTTTTTGAGGAAATTCCATTTGCGCAATGGACAAAACCACTTTTTTAATTTATTTCGAAAAATTATTTTTTTACAAAAATTTTGAAGTGGAGCAGGTGAAATGCTACATTTAGGCTGGCTTGATACTTGCACCCAGTTCCCAGTTCTGTCGGTTGTTATAAAGAGGTAAAAATTATAACACTCGCCATAATTTTTCTTGTAAATAAAATTAGACTGCTTAAGCATATTTCAGGCTAGATTGCATCTTTGACGTTTTGGTGACATATCTGGAGCCTTGTAAATCTTAGGATTCGTTATACATTTTGCATATTAAATACTCTATGCCTGTATGTCTATGCACATGCCATTGACTGGTACCACTTCAGTTTAATATACTGTCACAAAAATAACTTATATAAATTTTTAAATGTCACCGAGTAAATTTAGAAATATATGAGCCCGCTTATTAAAACAGGCCATCTTTTATTTATATTACATTTTTTTTTTAAACATTGTTTCCACTGATGTTATTCTCTGCGCACATGATCAAAGTTCCCCATTTTGTACAGGTCTGATTCCTATAGACTTAGTCGGTGACATGTAGGAGAGGAGGCAACCTCCTCTGCAGGGGAAGGTGCCTTCACTTTACTTTTAACCTGTCAGACAGTGACCATACACTGGGTGCAGGTACTCTTACGGGGCCATGACGACAAAACCCTCCAACAAGGCTTGGGGGCATCCACTAGAGTGAAATTTGTTAATTGTTTATAAAACATCTTTTTTTAGCATTTTTGTACCAATGACTCATGTTTCCAAAGTCTTTGTGCTTGATGGCGTATAGGCAAAGAAAAGAGTGTTAAAGATTTGTTTGCGCGCAGCGAAGGCCTCACCTTTCCGGCCACCAGAGTGGCATCCAGGTTGGGCTTGCAGACCTCCTTCTCGACGAGGTCGGCAAGTTGGGCACGAGCGCGTAGCATGCCATCTTGAGCCGGTTACGAGCGACCTTCCGTGCATCGACGCTCGGGGGCTTGTCCGAGTCGTCCAGAAGTAGCATGAGCTCAGACTCCACCTTGGATGTGCCTGCGGTTGGGGGGAGGGGGATCGGTCCAGCGAGGGGTCTACTAGGGTGCCTACATGTTTCTGCTCCGCTTTAGGGTGGCGCCAACTTCTTGTTACCCTTTCCGAGGACCCTCTCCCACCGCCATTTTTTCCCACTTCTTATTTCGCTCACGTAACAACGTTGAGTTTCTGTAGTCTAGAAAGTCCGGCAACACTGTGAGGCCACATCCGTTTCCGTTCATACGAGGAGTCGGAGGCTCAGCGGGATGGCAGTCGTGGTGGCTGTAGCTCTCTTTATTCAGGTATTTCATATTTTGAAGTTGCGAGCAGGAAGTGTGCGTTGCTTTATGTCAGACAGAGTTTCCGCTGACCGACATCGCACGCCGAAACCTCGCCGTCGGAATGAGAGCGGTGGGCGGCTCCCTAGCCGGGTTAGCCCTAACGAGGATTAGCGGCACGACCGGCGAGTCTGACAAAATGGTGGACGAAAACAGCAGAGGTTGCCATGGTAACGAGGTAGGCAACACTGGTTTGTCGGCAACAGGTATCACAAACGTTGTCGCCACCCTAAACAGACGGAGCGGCGGAAACATGTAGGCACCCTAGGGTCTACTACACGAGCACGTCGGTAACAGGCACAGAGCACTGCACGGGTAACGGTTCCTAGGACCGGCCCACTCTAACTTCATCTGACCCCAATGCACGTGCTGCACAACACTTGCCACCGTAGATTTGCCCGCCAGCTCCTATGTCGGCTGCACGCCGTACCGGATTTCCGAGTGCAGCCGATCTTAAAACACGCACCGGATATAAAAAATCCGACGCGATATTTTATATTTTCGTTGGGTCGCAGCACGCGTTTCAATGAAATGTCCAACTTACACCGTAGCGCGAGCTCCCAGACTCCTTGCACGGTTTTTTCTTCCAGAGAATGGAATTTTCTGGAACGAAACATGGACAGCGAACAAGTGTAAGAGGATGCAGTGGGATACTCTGCGCTTTCAGTGTCGCGGAAACAGTGCCAACTTACACGAGAGAACTGTACAGCAAATCGAAGGAATCGATGATGTCGCATTCGCCCACTGATTTCTTCTTCGACAGATGCTCTAAAAAAAGTAGAACGTAGTCTAGCGACACGGACCCGCCACCGAAAGTTGTAACCTAGGTTAGAAATGAATAACACGTACCTCGAACTTTGCTGGCGATTTCCGAAGTCGTCAGAACGTCTTTCACGAAATACTGTCCGATATTCTCGGCCCGTCTCAAGTCATCCTTCACCAAAGGTAGGACGAACACGAAGTCCGACATGGCCTAAAAGCTATAAAAAACGAAATTAACGTCGCTATCAAAGTCCTGTGTATCGGTATTTTAAATCGGTTAAAACGAACAAATCGGGTTAATATGTTAAAACGAACAAAAAGAAAGCAATACAATTTCCAAAACACAACTGCGTGGAATGATTCAAAACGTTCCACATGTATTTAAGAAATATGTCCATGCATTTAATATACGTCGAAGACATATCTTCATGCATTTAGTTATGGTTGATTCATTGTCCTCGTAGATATCTACTCGCTTTCACATAAACGCTATTTGAAAACTTACCGCGAGTTCGACGCGATTTCACAAAGCCAGTCGAAAGCAGAGCCAGCAGAGCGCGGCAGACAAAGAATAACTTCGCAGTAAATAAAGCTAAATTTTTAACAATATATGGTATCTTCTTTTCTATAAATCGTTACAATATATGTATACTTTTATGAAAATCTTGTTTTAAAGTAACTAGTCGATCAATAAGTTTTTATGTAATGGTTTTTGTACCAATCACGAAATTTCAGTATGGAGACTGCTGTCTTTGGCCCTTAATTTCTCCCGTGGAGCGTGGAGCGCAAGATGCTTTGAAACATGTTCAGTGCCGATATTAACCGGTGTTGTATTTTTGGTGTGTGTGTGCTGTGCGTCGTTTACTTCCTGGATTTACTGACAGTCTACATAGCTACTTTTGTCGTGATTTTTGTGGCCGTAACGAATTACTACCTCCACCAGCGCGAGGAGAACTCTCGCCATCGTCTTCGGATACTAGGCTTAATAAAGCATGACAAACGTGAGCGGAAAAGTAAAACGGAGCATAATTCATCCAGGCGTCTCGTAACCGAGGGCAGTGCGACTCGTAGATCGACCAACACCTCGCGGACCTTAGACAGCTCATACGAGTATGTGCGCATAGTGCCCGGGAATAAATTTGAAACGACGAGTGAGTCGCGAAGTGAAGTGAAGGACGACGACTGCAGCTTCGCGAGCCCCATGTCACCCGTCAAAAACGCCTATTTCGACCGATCGTGCCAAAGTAGCTTCACTTCGGACCATGCGAGGTGAGTGAACCCGTCCAGTTCTTCAGTCCCGACTCCGACATGTCCCAGCGCTGGTTTGAATGAATGACTTGCCCGCCATAAAAGTTTGGTGCGCGCAGCACGGAAGCTGCACTCAATTCGGCGTGTGCGGGATCATGTGCACTCCCGCGCACTTGGTGCGCGCGTGTCCGATTTGAAAATTTTCTAACTAGTTTCATGTCTCCCCCGTAAAATGGCTTTTCGAAAGCTTGTTTCAGCCAAATTCGCGAGTTGAAAAGGTGTCGCCGAGTAGCCGTGGCTCCCTCTTCCAAGAAAATCGCCGTTGGATTGGGCGCCTCCGACCACCCGCCGGTATCCCATTCAGCAGGAGAGGTACTCTGTGGGCAGTTACCCCACAATCTGCCTCACCAAATCACCACTGCCCGTTGCAAGGCCTTTCACGTCTCCCGAGGTGATCGCGCCAGTTAAGGTCAAGATCCTCCCGCTGGCCTCGTCGCCTAGACTGACCAGTTCATTCAGGTGAGGAGCACCCCTGGTGCCTTTACCCCCCGGTTCAGCTTAACCCGTCTGTCGCTATTAACACGTTGTCAAGGTGGTCACAAGCTTCGACCTGTTTTTTGACATTCTGTTGATGTTTTGCATGAAAAGGTAATCACCAGTTTCAACCTATTGTTAATGTCTTGCATACATGTTCCACAAAACCTTTGGTTAATGTTTTGTGCAAAAGGTACACATCGCGACACTGGGCGCATTCAGTAGCGGCTCCCTTAGCTCCGAACGGAGTCACTTTCGAGTCGGAGTCATCGGAGCGCCTACTGAACGGCAAAAAAGCCACGGCTCCAAACCTGCTTCTATGCAATTTCCGCTTCCTGCCCTGTGCCAGACCACAGTGTGCCAGACGGTCTCCGAATAAACTGGAAGCAGACGATGGCGGCCACGATCGCTTTTATTTGACGCCGGTATTGAAGAAGTCTTGACGAGGTCGTTAAAGAAAAAGCGAGTGACTGTGCACACCAGCGCCCCAGCGCTGCTGTTCGAAGCGAACAAACGCAATCGAGCCCTTCGCTTGGCGGTGCAGAAGGCAGCTTCTGTTATAAAAACCGACAAAAACGTCATAAGCACACGCAAAATATAGAGCTCGGCGAATCTACGCCGCCGGTTGCGATACTTTTATACGGCCATACGTTTGTTCTGCCCTTCGTAACGAACTTCCTATAAAATGTATTGGTATACACACGGGAAGTTCGGCGCGCTCGGCGATCAAGGCTTTGTCGGCCGAAGTGAGCGTCAGCCAACGTGCACCCCGATTTAGCTACGCAAACAAAACATCAATCGGGATCATGCTCTGCGTAAGTGTCCAACCGGCTACCGAATTTGCGTTCATACCCTGCCTTGCTCTGTTCAGCGCGGACACGACTATCGTCCATATTCACCGAGTTTCCGTGCAACGGCGATCAAGACACGGCGTCAAATAAACGTTTACGTTGTTTATTAGCATATTCAAACCAAACAAGATATGGTCCCATGCATTTTCCGACAAGAGCCTTACCTGGAAAAGAAATTCGAACGCGTTATTCGTCTTACCTTGAGCACTTTTATTAACAAAAGCGAGCAAACCGCACACCTGCGACAGAACCGACGCAGCTTCTCTCTGGCTTCTCCGCCATTTTTTTTTTTCTCTTTTAGCGCCGGAAATTGTCACCAGTCAGGAAATGACGTCATCTTTAGCTCCTTTGACTCTACGTGCACCGTCTCCGGACTCGGTGCTACGGAGCTTGACTCCGAAGCCCCGGAGTTACGTGCACCGGAAGTGACTTTTTGCCGTCCAGTGGAAGGAGTCAGTGACTCCTTGACTCCGGGGCCGCTACTGAACGCGCCCACTGTTAGCACGAACACGACATCGGCACATTTTCGCATTTTTATTCTAAATAGTATTAGTGAGCACGAAATGTTATCGCTTACATTATAGAACTAAATGAGCTCTTTCCGTAGCAATAATAGCTTGGATGACATCCCTTGGTTTCAAAGAGAAAAACTAGAAAAACCGGCGATCGCTTGTTCGTGCTAACAGTGTCGCGCTCTGTACTCACTTGCTTTGACCTTTCGTTAATAGCTTTCATGCAGATTCTGCAAGACCTGTTAGTGTTTGGTGTACAAGGTACTCGCTGGTTTCAACCTCTTGATAATGTTTTGCACACATGTTCTGCAAAACAGTCTGTTTATGCTTTGCGTACAAGGCACTCACAGGTTTCAACCCCTTGTCTGCTATTCTGTTGCCCAATGCCAACGGACATATGTAACAGCCAGCATCCACTGTGTCCTCGTATACATCGGCAACACCCTCCTCCCCACGTGCAGATATGTGCAGTGAAATGGCAGGCCGACGTCACAGGAACACCATTGCAGATAAATGCCACACATTTAAAGGGCAACTCCGCTTCATTTTTGATATTTAGAAAACTATGCAGCCCTCTTCAGTATCATATAGGAAGACCCCATGTCAAATATTACGATCTAATTCCGTCTATATATTTAATAAACTGGCCAGCAAACTTTCAAACGAGCCAAGTCGCCGAAATCTGCCAACTCTAGCGTGCGACGTGAGGCGCAATCGTCAGCGCAGTCAATGCGACGGGGTTGGAGCGGCCAACGTTGAACCACTACGCCAAAGGCATGACTACGTCATTCTCACGTTTTGGTTGTTTTTACTTCTCGGAGCGAAATTGAACGATGACGTCATGAGTTTCTCCTCCCGGTGTTGGCTCTACGGCGTCCACGTGATCACCGTAACGCGGATGCGCTAGTTTGCGCTGCCCTGCGCGTTTATCGCATGTCCGGTTTCTCCGCTCCCCCTCTCCTCTTTCGTGTTCTCCCCTTCCCCCTCTCCCCCGGGCCATCACCATCCTCGCCATGCGAAGCGACCTACCCGCGTCGCGTGTCCTGTACCTCGCGCCTGCGAACGTCACAAGACCACGTGGTTCGACGTGACGTGGCCATGACTCTGAGGACACGGGACCAATGTTGCCTGACGCAACCGAAGTTTCGGTTTCGGTATCGGCTGATGTTTAAATTAAGATTACACCAATAATATTCAACATTTCGCGAATCCGAAGACGTAGAGCTGTTGAGTAGTACTTTGTGAAATGGAATCACATGTAAGCCTAAATTTTTCGGAATTGAGCGGAGTTGCCCTTTAAAGGAAAAGGTCCCACGGGCTGTTATCATTTTTTGATGTGAATGCTTCAATATTGCAAACAAGTTCAGATTAATCGTGCAGACAAAGCACAAAATCTATGCAGACTTCCATAAACAGCCCAGTTGACCGCTTCTGGAATGACCACGAAAGTATGAAGAGCAGGACGGGTTTCATAAGCCAGATGTTTCAGAAGGAATCTTCTAAAACGTCTACCTTATTAAACTTATTCTGCTGTTTAAGCTGTTTTATTGTTACGTATATTTATTTGGTGACTAATATTTGTAACACGCTCGGTTTTACTTCTGGAAGTGGAAGAGTAGTGCATCGTGGCTTTTTTTCTGTCAAATGATAAACGGGTGTCTAATTTCTGTTAAGTTAACAAACAAGTTCTCCGTTAAGTAAGCATTATCCATAGGGCGTTTTCAGATAAGATTGAACAGCCATGTCAGATGACCATTTTTAATTTTGATGAAAAAAAAATATTTTGCTGGCTCCATGCCAAGAAAAATAAAAACAATCCTTGTTTTAAGGGAAAAAAATTGTCTCTGTAAAATAAATTGTAAGCACTCTCTCAGTCATGTGCTCGTTTTGCGTATCGCGCAATGTTGGCATTTCGATCGGCTTCCCCAAAAACCTGTTCCGGCAACGGGCCTAGAAGTATTTACTGATAAATTAGGCATAGGAAGGAGTGACAAAAATATTAACCACCGAGTATTAGGGTTGTTATTTTGAGAAACAAAATCGCAAAATGGCACATTAATTAACAACGCTCTGGATTAAAGTTTTTTTTTTTTTTCTGTTTCTAAAAGTGTTAAGGTCTTCAAACTTTGCTAGTGTGTTGCCCTGTATATAGTTCATCTGTGCATGAAATATCGTTGTCCTGGTTAACTGGATAAATTTACAAGAATTGCTCACACAGGGACAATTAACTAAAAATGCTAATATTTTGAAAATCATTTTTAAAAAAAAAAGTTTATATTTAATTTTTTTTAGGGGGTCATGAAACGATTTTTCAGCTTTTTCCTTCTTAGCTTTCCTCCTCAACTCACAAATCATGCATTATACCAAACAGTTCAAGAAGACGGAAAGGAGGGGCTCCCTCTTGCTTGGACCCTCATTTGTGTACCTGGACATAGCCATTCTCCCCTAGAAGATTAGCCCGTCGCTCAAAACTCTGACAAACGTTGCTTTCTCGCCCCGTTCACCCCTAAGCTGACAGTGCTGTGGAGGCTATATGCTCGTTAGGCCAGCCACACTTTTGCCACGTGATCACGCTCCCTCGCGCATACCCACGCGCAGAGAATGAGGTCAGGTGATGAAAGGGAGGCGGCTGATTGGTCGGGCAAGTGCATAGCTTTCACTGCACTGTCAGCTTAGGGCTGAAGGGAATAAGTGAGGTCCAGTGTCGTGCGACGTGCGCTTGGGTCAGGTGACGTGCTTTGGGTACCGCGGATGTATCACAGTGAAAAGGCAGAGAGCTTTCGAAGGGAAGGAGGTACGAAATAGTACACTGTGTTTTAAAATTTTCGTACCTAAAGTCGGGCTTTTGACTTTCTCCGTTCTATCTTTTGGCCCACTAAACGAAAAGCTATTAGTTAAGCCCCTATCTAAATTCCTTTATCCAAGCCCAAAATTCGTTTCATGAGCCCTTTAAAGTCTTCAAAATTAACATTTATAGTATGTACTAACACAGTCTGCAAAAGGCTTGTAGAAATATGGTCAAATTCACGCTCACGCGGTTGCCATAAATGGGGCGTGCACGTACCCCTTCTTTACAATATCATTATTATTAAAAAGCGTAAAATTGCTACGTGGTGGTCAGGAAAGCACAGATGGACAGCACAGAGGTGGACGGTAGTTTTGAAGGGATAATTCCTAATACCTTTTCGTACAACTGACCCAAGAATGCCCATGGGCCGGAGCGGTCGAGAGACGCCCCCTGTAACATGCTTCGCAGTGCCCGTTTCAACAGCCGGCGTGTAGCGTCCCCGACTACGCGGCATAAAGGAAGCAACCGGAGCGACTTTGCTAGCAGATTAGCCTACAACCTTGGTGGTAACATGATATAGGAGGTAAGACGCGGCAGAACCTGAACCTGCGCCGCCTGTGAGCGACCATAGATCCGCCGCCGTGGAGGGCCAGGGCACACGACGGCAAAAAACAAAAATACTGCAAGAAAACAAAAAGAATTTCCATTGATTAAGCTTTTTCGTATTGGGCGTTTTCAGATAGGATCAAAAAACCATATCCAATCGACTTTTCTTTTTATTTTTTACCAAAAGATAAATTTATGCGTTAGCGTGAATTTTGCCACATTTCTCGCTTTATAACTTCAAAGACACACAAATATTGCGTTATGTATCTGCAGATTCTGTTAGTACATGTTATAAATGTTAATATCGGAGAGTTTAAAGAAAATTAAAGATGGTCTTTTCTAAATGATTTTCAAAATAATGCATTTTTAGTTAGATGCCCATGTGTGAACAATTCTTGTAAATTTCTGCCGCTAACCAAGACAACGACATTTCATGCACAGATGAACTATCTATAGAGCAACACACTGGCAAAGTTTGAAGACCTTAGCCTTTATTGATACGGGAAAAACAAAATCTTTGATTCAGAGCGTTATTGCGCAATATGCCGTATTTGCAATTTTGTTTCTGAAAATAACGACCCTAATACTCGGTGATTAATACTTTTTGTCTATCCTTCGTACACCCAATTTGTCAGTAAATATTTCTAGACCCATAGCCAGAACAGTCTTTTTGGGGAAGCCGCCCGAAAAGCCAACATCGCGCGATACGCAAATTGTGCACGTGACTGAGAGGTAGGGTGACCATATTCCTCAAGGCAGAAAACGGGACAGCCTAGCAGGGGGAAGGGGAGGGGAGGGGATGGGGGCGTTTTAAAGATTGCGTTGGGAGGAAATCTTTATTGAAATGACTGCTGTCATTTCAAAACGTTACCATATTGCACTAAGCCCTAGGGCTTAGGAAACAGTCCCACTCACGGTTCAGTTGCATGCACCCATTTGGAAGGTCCTGCTTCGGATCCTTCGTTGGTGTGGGCGTATTTTGCCGACGACTGAAGTTTCCTAAGGGGACTTTATCCTGCAAGACTCTGATGTAAAACTCTGCGCACATATATATAAAAAAAAAAAAATCATCTTCCCGAAAACGGTACATAATCCTTTATTGGGACAAAAGACGGGACGGCAGAAGCGGACTTCAAAAGCAGGACTGTCCCGGCCGAAACGGGATGTCTGGTGCTGGAGGGTGCCTACAAATTTTTTGTGCAAAGACAATTTTTTTTTTTTTTTTACAATGGATTGTTTTTGTTTATCTTGGCATGGAGCTAGCAAAATATATTTTTTCGTCAAAATTAAAAATGGTCACTGGACATGGCTGTTTAATCTTATCTGAAAACGCCCCATAGAGTAAAGCATAGCTCTGCCGTGTCTCTGCTTCATTGTGTTTGTGCGCCATCCTGGCCGAAATTTAGAGTCCTCACTGTCAGAAAGTGAACTCCTTTGACGCAATTAAAAAAATGTAGCTTGCCACCCACAAGCATTTTTCATGTATTTGTGCATAAATATTCTCTATGAGTATATATCGCTTAAAAATAGCACTTGTATGTGTCTTATTTTTTTTTTTAATTGGGGCCTATTTAATAACATATAGTGTACCGTCACCATGACAGAACTTCACTGTCTTGTCCTTAGACTCTGAGCACTTCGTGTACACTCATCGTTTACTATTCTGCAGTTCAGCATAGGTGATCTCAACTGCTAAGCAGGTATCTGTATCTCACTTCAGAAAGAAAGAAAGCACATGCCATACACACAAACGCTAAAAATTACACCTACCAGAAACCGTTCCTTAGGACAGTTAATAGCCTTAATAACATCAGGAATATTCACCGTCGCTTAAGAGTCCCACATTTTAAATGTCCCGTTTGGTTTAACTCGTGCAAAGCTCCATTGCAGTCACTGAATGTTTAACTTTGCGCTTAGCAGACTGCTTTGCGCAGACCTTGAAGAGTGTGGTGTGGCGCGCATGAGAAACAGGGGCGAAAGTTTGATGCTTACAGGAGCGGCGTTACTCCACCTGAGCTTTCTTACATCGTGGTCTATACATTAGTTTGCCAGTTGTGCACGTTGTTGCCTCATTCAGTCACAATTTGCCTTTCATCTTTGGTATCTGGCAGCCAGAAGCAGTAGCATTGGAGCAAATAGTACACGAGAGCTTTTGTATTAATGGCCGAGTGATGTTGGCTTCATCAGTTAGTGAATGAAGCTCATCATATTGATCACGTATGTTTAGTTTAAAGAGGCACTAAACTGCACTCTGCAATAATATATTTGTGGCCACAACTCAATCTATTGGCTAAGAAACCAAACGTTACATTCACACATGGTCGGTTTCATTGTTAAAATTGGTATCAAAAGATTGACACCCGATGGCACCATCAGATGAGGAAAGGTAGAGCCCTGCCCTTCCTTGTGACGGCGCCCTCTGTTATCTTTGAAAGTTCGAAGGAAATCAGTTTTTTGTACCGATTTTAATAGAGAAATTGGCAATGCGCGAATGTAGTGTTTTGTTTTTTAGGATGCTTAGAGCCCATAGATTGAGTTATATTACCATAGATAAACTATCGCAGAAAGTGATTTAGTGCCCCTTTAAGTCACATATGGGAAATACCAGGTGCACCAAACTTTGCAAGCAGTAATCTCTGGGGCCCAGTCTCTGCTAATACTCTGGTGATAACCCTCCAGAGTCTTTAGAGATTGCAGTCGATTGAAGTAACTCGAGCACAAACTTGAGAATGCTGTGTGACAAGGTTTGTTGTCTCCATTGTTGCAGCCAGCAGCGGACCACTTGTGGGGATATCGACAAGCAGGATCCATGCTCCACAGAGAGTGTCATACAGGCCCTCAAGGAGAGAAGGTCAGTTTGATATACATCACTTTATCTAAAACTTGTTCTTTTTTTACTGGATGTCTTTTTCTGCTTGGCAGGTTGAATTTTCAATATAGCCAAGCTCTTAAAACAGTCTGGAAAGAGCAATTCACTCCTCATCTTATTGTGTTGTAAAGTACAATTTAATTAAGAACTCCTTATTCTTGATGTAGGTAAAACCACAGTTCTTTCGTTATAACAAAGGCAGCTTGATGTTTACAGTTGGTTGACAAACTATAGCTGCAGCAATACATCAACAAATAAAAAACATGCCAAAGACGCTTAAGACTGCCTACGTGTAGGAATGTGAAAGCATTAGAGTCCCGCAGGTCCGATGGTGACATCACGCTGCCCCACTGCCGGCATCACGGCTTCCGTGATGAAGAATCTGCGTTGCTGTGCTTTTGCGTTTTATTTCTGAGGCGCATCCGCTTTGACCTTGGGCGGCGCATTCTTGATGACATATTTTTATAGACATCTTTTGGGCACAACGCCAATGCCTTTTCGCGTAATGGGATGTGTAAGGATTTCTCCTTCAAAAATTAACCACTGTGCAAAGCTCAGGAAATCGACCCGCTAACTTTTAGCACCCAGACTTGAATGTCACCATCGCTTCTTCACTTTGCCATATTGGCATAATAGAAGACGGGCACTTACATCTGTTGCTTGCAGTGTTTGGGAAAGTGGGAAATATGTGCAATGTTATGGAGAGTTTGGCAGTCTCAAGATATCTACACCCTTGTCAGACGGACTTCCTAATCTTCTTCGGTAGAAATACCTTCCTTCGAATGGAGGAGTTTGTGCCACATGGCGCCACAAATGCCCTTTTTCCCAAAATGACCTTTTCGGGAAAGAAGCTCGCTAACCGCCATTAATACAAAGGAGAGTACTCTGGGCAGTAGGCTCTAATGGCATTGCAGGCAAGCTGGGGCATCCATTTTGTCCCCCTGGCCTTGGAACCTTGAAAAACTCACTCTGGCAAGAGCTTTCGTTGTAATTAAAGTGTTAACTAAACCGTTTCAGAGGTGGTGTGTGTTTTCTTCCTCTTTTCGCGTCTTCAGGTTTAGATTGACCAGCTCACCTGCATGCCCACTTTTCTTCCACTTATTTCTGATACGTAACCATTAAACTGAGGTAAACTTAGGGACTACAGAAAACACTCAATTTTATATTCTCTTGCGATTGCCAGACATGCCCAAAGATTTCTGCCAGTTATGAGCTGAAGCCCGATTATGATAAGAAAGCTTCTTTCAATTTTGTTTTTATTATTATTTGAATTTGAAATTTATTTGTTTAAAAATTGTTAGTAGGATAGTTTGTAAAACATTATTAACTTATAATGTTTTGCAGTGTTCAAATAATTAGAGCTATATATTAATGCTGAATAGCATTCTTTGGATACTTCACGCACTTTTCGTCTATGTATCTATCTGGCTATCTAACCTCTTACGCCGCGGGTCGATAAATAAATAAAAAAGACCGGCGCCGGCTGGGATTCGAACCGTTGACCCTTTGATCAGCAGGCAGACGCGCTAACCACAGAGCTATGAAGGCAGTCATTCAACGCACTCCTAATCGGTTGTTTATATCTTTACCATAGGACGCGCTTTACAGCGCTGTCACAGCTACCGGTGCGCGCGCGTTCCATGCATGAGGGCTCATTCCGCTCTCGTGAGGCTGAGCACGGCCGCTACATCACCCTCTCCCGAGCGCGGGAGAGGGTGAGCTAGCGGCCGTGCTCACCCTCTCCCGTTGGTTGAGACTAGCTGAGACGCCAGAAAGTCTGGTCGGTACCATTTTGAGTGTTTGTGCGTATGGCGCGTGCTTTGCTCGCCTTCCTAAGTGACACAAACGCACGTGCTGGGCTGCGGAGATGGTGCGCAGGGCTGTGAAAGTGTCAACAAATTTAGAATCGCCTCAAGAGTGGGCTGGCGTATCTAGAGTGTGCCGGCCACCTGACGAACACGCATAACTCCGCACCGTTTGATGCTATTCGCATTAACGTAGATAATCATTTCTCAAAAGATGGGTTCTGCTGATTTTTAGTTTCGGTTTCAACTACTGGTGGTCAGCCCTAGTGCAGTCAGCATTACAGGTAAATGGCATCTTGTTGGCTGTCTAAATGCATCTCCTTTAGCTAGTTAGCATTTTAGTGGAAATAACATATTTATTGAAAAAGGATCCTTAGGGCACTGTTTAAGAGGAGAATTACGGTGCTCTGTGCAGAAAGTGGTCCTTCAGATGTATTTTGTCATACTTCTGTCTCGCTCATTTCAGAAGTCCTCCTACTGCACCCTTAATGTACCTTCCTGGTACTTTTCAAAGAAAGAACAATAGCTGTCTTTCATGTACATCTCTTGAATTTACTCAGCAATATGTGGTTGCTCTTGTTTGTATTTTTTCTTCTGCTTTGAGTTGTTTCTTAGGTTTGCTGGGAATGAAAAAAGAGAAACCAAGAAAGATTGGATCGAAAAAGTACCAATACCTTGCACGCTTTCCACGCTTTCTGCCATTGGGAAAAACACCAAAGGACTGGGATTGATGGGATTGTCTAGGAATACAGGTAAAACACTGTACGAGTCAAAGAAATCCAGAATTAGATATTAACTTCAGCACACGACTTTCATAGATTCCTGCATTTGGAAAACTCGGACGCAACTTTTCGGTGGAAGATAGCTCTACCTTGTCACTCTTAAGTTAGTCGAGGATGGTCATGGGGAAAGCCCGAAAGAGTTAGAGAATTCCAGAATGTAATTGTGGCAGACATGTTGTTTTCTTTACCGAAAGTCCCAAGTGCACCAGCTCCCTTGTTCCGTATTACTCCGAACACTCTTTGGGAGTTGCTCACCCAACGCCGGTTCTCCTCAGGAAACGGGCAGCGGCCGCAGCCTACAGGGACAGCCTGGAGGCGGCGGAGCTGGGGATGCCCGCCCACAGCAGCAAGCGTTCCCGGAGGGACAGCGTGTGCGCCATGGGCCCTCCGATGCCCTCGTTCATGCCCGTGGCCACCTCCGTGGGAGGTCTGGGGCCCCCTTCCACGCCCCTCCTCGCCCAAGAGGGCCGTGGAGGGGCCTTCAAGAGGGCCCGGCTCCCGTCAACGGCGGGGGCGTCTTTGTCCAAGCGGCAGCGCAACAACGCCATCTCCATGTCGTACTGCTCCAGTAAGGCCGTGCTCGAGGTGAGTGGGGTGTGCGTGGTGGGGTCGTCACTCGACTTTTCGCGAGTCGTCGTCGATTTCACACTTTTGCCAGCATGACTGCTGGAACGTTTTTATGTCTACGAACAATGCCTGCTGGAGCTTCTAGACGAGCTACAGGAGGGTATGGGCAATGCATTCCCCGACCGTCTCGTGGATGCCGCCATTTTCCTGCCCAGTGCAGAGAGCGGGCGCAGTTGGCAATAGTTAGGATGCCAAGGCGCACCTTCCCGAAGTTTAGATACGGCGTTGGGAAGTTTGGGCAACGTCGTTTTGCTTTGTCGCGGACTGTTTGAACATTTGTGAAGGATGAAAGAGCATTTCCTGCAATTTCAAAGAAACTGACGATAACTGGCAATGATTTTAAGCAACAAGGTGAATGAAGTGCCGTGACTCTGAAACATAGTCTATGTAGTGACTCTAGTGCCTCTCCTCTGCTGCATTTCCATATCGGTCAGTCACGAGAAAACATCCCATAGAATTCCAGAATGGTAATGATCTTTCGCTGCGGTGCTGGAATGCGTTTCCTACTTGTGTGCTTGCCACACCTTTGTCTCGTCTCCTCAAGATGTGACCAGGGAACATTGTGGGCTATCACAGCCTTGGCTGACATGGTTGTGGCAGACATTAGTTTCTCTGTAGTTCACTCTGCAGTTAACCAATGAGCAGAAAGTCCCGCAAGCACGGCTCAGCACACCGCGACACCAACAGTGCCAACACCTGTTCACCTGCTGTGCCGTCGGTGCTAAACCAGCCGCCAGGATTGCAACAATTTGTAGCATTCCTTAGTGGCTTCTGTTATGCATTTCATTGCCATGTCGCAGGCACCACGTATTTGGATACACGTGGTAGTTCTCTACAGCTGCAAAAATCTAGGGGAGTTTATTGATTGTGCAAGGGTTTCTTCCTGTCTCATCTTTAAGCTCCCAAATATGCATTATCAGTTACCATGTTTGCACGATTCTAACACGCCCCAATTCTAACGTGCAGGCAAATTTACTTTTCATATATTCGAAAAGTAAATTGATGCCAATTTTACCACGCAGGTAAAATAATGAAGATTGAACACATACCTTATAGGACAGATTTTATAAACTGAACACTAACACAAAAATAAATGCTGTGCACTAGTCACCGTTCTCAGAGTCCAACGATGGTTCTTTGCTGTCCACAGAGGTAATCCTTGCTTTCGTCTAAAGCGTTTCTAAGTGCCACGCTTGTGCTTGTACGAGTGTGCGACCGTTGCCTCTGGTAGGGCCGTCTTCCAAACAACACTTCGTCAGCTCATCGGGTCGCTGGGATTGCGAGGCCACGCAGTGCTACTTTGTTGTTGTCTTTTCCCGCCAGCATGATGACCTTTCGTTTAAATAAAACCTACTAGTGGGATTTATTTTATTTTTCCATCTTAAAACGGCAGGAACGAGTCTGTAGACGCTAGAGAATGCGCAAGATACGGATACCAAAATGGCGAATGTAAACAAACGGTCACAGTGGCAATGGGGCTAGCCGTCTTATACCAAGTATTGCGTTTTCTCGAATTTCGGTTTTTTTATTTCGATTGTAACGGTCATGTAGTTTTTGGTACCAATTTTGGCACAAAAAAAAGAGTGCGTTAAAGTTGTGCGAACACAATGCGTTTTCTGGATCCTCCTTCTTTTTTTTTTTTAATTGTAGTTTTTGGAAAGCATGTTGGGGAGGTTCTATTACTTACTAATTGTACTTCCTTTTTCGATGCCTTTCCAGACAAGCCAGTTACAGAAAAGAAAGGCTGCCGCAGCTGCAAGGGACACGCCTCCACGCTCTAAGCTCGCTAGGAACGAGGACAGGTGCGTATCGCGTTGCTCTGCAGGGGGCGTAAACTCACGCCGACAAAACTCTGCTTTTCGAAGGTCTTCGGATGCCGACAGCACAGCCGAGAAGGCAGAGGACAGTGCAGGGGAGGTGCGTGCAATCTTCTTCCTTCTTTTCAAGAGGCGTTCCAGTTAAAGGCCGACATACAGGCAGCGCTTTCTGCCAGGCAGGAAGCCCTTGCCCAGTGTCCTCTCTCTCTCGCACTCTTTCCTACTCACCCGAAAAGGGCAGGTCTGGGAGCTACACCAAATACTTTACCAGGGGGAATACAGTACACTTTGGAGAATACCCTGGCCTCGAGGACGGCAGGTTTTTTGCGCACTTTAAATGGCTGGATGTGTAGTGGCATTGTGTTCACCATCCTTCCGTGCGGTATATTTTTTCTGCCGGCCGAACTTCCTTCAATGTGTGCATGCTGTTCAGTCGCGGCAACGTAGGTCGTCTCTCGAATTTATACGGCGGACTTAATTGGTGACTCACTTATACTATGTTCACCCTTAAGCTGAGACTGTAGCCAATGGCTCGAGCACGAGAGCTCGAGGTTGCCGCTTCGAAGCTTTCTTCCGCAGAACGAGCAATTGCGCTAGAAATGCACGTATCAAAGCCAGGAGCGCGGTCTAGGTCGCGGTTGTAGCGTTGGCTGCAGTCTCGGCTTAAAGGCCGACCAACGAGCAGAAAAGAGGAAGCCTACTTTCCTCGGTTTTTTCCTTGCCGTTTTTCTCGCAACAGGAAAGAAGGAAAGAACCCCTTCTTTCTACTTAGCCGTTTAGGGTTAAAAAATATTGCTAGTCAAGCGGCCAGTTAGTAATCCTACAGAGAAAGGCAGAAGCCGCACTTTCTTTCTTCTCCACTCCCCCCTTTTTGACGCTAGCCTTCTCTTTGACCCTCGGACTTAAAGTACTGACACTGCCGTGGATGCTACGTGCTCGTCAGATCAGTCGTACGCCTATCTTTGCCTACATGGTTACGCCCTCGTCTATACCTGCGCGCAGAGAGAGGGGTCAGGCGAAGACAGGAAACAGTTGAATGGTCCGGCCAGCGCATAGCATCCACCACAGCGTCAGCTTTGGGCTCAACAGAGTATAAACTAAAACTGAAGAAAGCCAAGCCAACGTTCTTCTTGCATGCTGGCATCTGTGTGCACCATGAGGTTCCTTGCGTGGTTCATTCATTTCAACAACTCCAGAGAAAGCACTTTACCAACAAAAAACATTGACAGCTTTTTTTTTCCTAAATTAGAGGTTTTTTTTAATTTTTAATATTAAATATCTGTTTCTTTGTTTGGTTTTCCAGCATCTTTTTCACGAGCCGCATTGAATATTTAAACAAACTAATTTTTGCAAAGAACTAGTTATGAACAATTTCACCATTTCAAAAATAATGAGAAAGATTTATCGTGCAAATGCATCACTGCATCACAGCCAGTGCATAGCAGACCACTTGCAGTCTTAAAATGTTGTGCGCACTAAATATTTCCGGAATTCATACTGAGCGAAATCCACGAAATTATGTGACCGTAAAAATTAAGTTGTTTATACTGTACAACAGATGTTGAGGTCTCTGAGCCTTTATTCAATGTTTTTATCGAAGAAAAGAATGTGGGATGAAGGCCAAAAGAATACATGTCAGAGCAGGGGTCTGTGGCAGAGCATCGGCTTAGTGTTTCTGGCTGAGGTTGGCACAACAATATTCGACCCTCTTCTAAAAGAAGCAAACGCTGATAATGAAGATGATTCCCTAAGTGCCATGTCCATGAAAGCACCGCTGTGCGTCTCTGAGACACCTCGGTGTCCTTGTACAGCAAAAAAAAAAAAGAAAAGGCTTACAATACATCAGAGTTGTTATCATTTGTTAGGGACGTACCTGCGCTCTTCAACATACAGCGTGCCGTCAAAAATTAGCTTGGCGCATAATGCAAAAAAAGAAAATAAGAAGAAGAAGAATACACAACTAGCAGCTCAACGCCGCTGGCCCTATAACAAAAAAAAAAATGAAAGCCATTTACAACTCTCTGTATCGTCGAATTGGAGCGCAGCTCTTGAGGAGGAGGAGGGAAGGTACTGGGGGGATATTCGGTTATATCAACCGCACTCATGCAGCTCGATGAGCAGGTATTGAAATTGGTTTGGGCGATTTGAAAGCTGCTTTTATAAATGGGGTTAGTCATAATCGCACTTCAAAGCAGTGCAGAGCGACTAATATTAAAGTCCTTTTTGTAGAAGCACGTTTTTGATGGCATATTGTCAATGAAAATGACCAGTTTTAGATAGTGCTGTGATGGAAGTGCTGCGCCATTTGCGCCAAATTGCGCCTTGAGCGAAAGTCTGCTACATCTTGCGCCAAAGTGCCATTTCGGCTAAGAATTGCGCCACACCTGCGCCGAAATGGGCATAAAAAATTGATATTTTTTTTTATTGGTTGACTTCAATATTTAAAGAAGTAGAAAGAAAGAAAAACGGTAGAAATATGTATTTCACAGCGTCTTTACTCACCCCATACAGTAGAACCTCGTTGATACGTTCTCGGTCAGAAATAAAAATAAAATCTCCCTAAACTCGGGCAGCAAGAAAAGAAAAGAAAAAAAAATGGGCAAAGCAAGAACAGCGAAAGAAAAAGGTAAACAAAGATAAGGGGTTCAAAGTGTGATTACTCAACCGTAGTTGTCGACACGCTCGACTTGGCGAAGACTTTTTGTTTAAGGTACTGCGGTGGGCTAGTTGGTTCATACTTAGTGTTTTGACAGCGCAAAGACGACAGGAAGATAGAAGAGAAGAGGACGTCGGCAAAGCCTGCATCTATACAGCCGAAACTTCCACCGTGTCTCCAGCACTTTAATCATCTGTTCACCCCTGGCCTGGGTAGAGTCAAGGGAATCGAGTGCAAGGTGAGAATTCGTCCTTCAGTTCCACCTGTCAAACATCGCATGAGGCGAATTCCACAAACTGCTCGCCAACCTGTTTCGGAAGAGATTAAGCGTCTCGAAGAAGCAGGGGTCATTGAACACATCAATGCCTCAGAATGGGTGTCACCCATTGTGGTAGTACAGAAGAAGGACGGAACCATTCGGATGTGCGTGGACCTCCGTAGCGCAAACAAAGCGGTGGTAATTGACAGCTACCCCTCCCACACATCGAAGAGCTACTGAATGCGCTTCACGGCGCATATCACTTTTCAAAATTGGACCTTGCATCAGCATACCACCAAGTGCCCTTTCATCCTGACAGCCGTGATATCACAGCGTTCATTACACACGAAGGGCTGTTTCGCTTTAAGCTTAGTATGTTTCGGCTTGGCTTCCGCACCAGCAATTTTTCAAAATATGATGTCCAAGATCCTGCATGGTTGTCAAGGTGTTTTGTTTTACCTTGACGACATTGTCGTGTTCGGCAGGACCCCACAAGAACATCTGGAACGCCTGCGGGAAGTGCTCCAACGGATTTCTGACGTGGGCTTGAAGCTGAACAACAAGTGTGTTTTTGACGTCACAGAACTTTCGTTTCTGGGACACAAAGTTAGTGGAGCCGGAATCGCTCCTTTGCAACCAAAGGTGGATGCCCTGCAGGCTGCTCCCATTCCAACAGATCTGATGCAACTGAGATCGCTTTCGGGATGGTTGAATATTATTCTCGTTTCCTACCCCATCTGGCTTCGGAGGTGGAGCCTCTGCGTAGGGTACCTCCGAAAGGACACGCCTTTCATTTGGGATCAAGATGCGGACCAGAGCTTCCGGCGTGTGAAGAGGTTGCTGTCATCTGCAAAAACTCTCAAGATGTTCAATCCAGGCCTGCCCATCATCGTAGCCACGGATGCTTCCGCCTATGGAATTGGAGCAGTGCTGCAGCAGCTTCACGGCAAGGAAGTTCAGACTGTCGCCTTCGCTTCACGTACGCTCACTCCGGCTGAGCGCAAGTATTCCACGGGAGAGCGAGAAGCCCTTGCCTGCTTGTGGGCGTGTGAGAAATGGCACGCCTACCTGTGGGGTCGCCGTTTCACCTTACGCACAGACCACCAGGCTCTCGCGTCCTTGTTGAGCACGCGAGGAACTGGACTTCGTCCACTCCGAATCACTCGGTGGTCGACACGCCTCCTGAAGTATAACTTCCAAGTGGAATACCAGCGGGGCAGCGAAAATCAGGTCGCGGACGCACTTTCCAGGCTCCTGTACCAGCTGACGAAGGTGGCACAGATTTCGACGAAGAGATCGTGTCTTTCACCGCGCTAGAAGGCGAAATGCATCACAAAGGCTCAGCTTCAACAGGAAACGGCTGACGACCCGGAACTCACCGCCGTGATGTCGCTTGTCACCTCGGAATGGCCACCGTGGAGGGGTCGTATTCTGACGAAGCCATCTTTTACAGCATTAAAGACACGCTCTCTGTGTACGATGGTCTACTGCTACGGGGCGATCAGTTCGTCGTTCCTGCGAGCATGAGAAAACCACTCATCGCGCGAGCGCACGAGGGTCACCCAGGCATCGTTAGGACACAGACTCGCCTCCGTGATCTCTATTGGTGGCCACGCATGAACGCGGACGTAAAAGCGGCAGTACAAGCATGTGGTGTTTGCAGAACCGCTGACAAGAGCGCCGAAGACATCGCCAACACCCTTGCAACCAGTCCCACTGCCTGAGCGGCCGTGGTCAAAGGTCGGCATTGACATTGTCGGTCCCTTCGAGAGAGCACCACCGGCTTTCCGCTATGTAATCACGATGGTCGATTACTTCTCCAAGTGGCCGGAAATACAGTTCTGCCCTAACGTTACCACAAAGACTGTGACAAATTTTCTGCACATGGTTTTCACGCGCGAGGGTATCCAGAGAGTGTCGTAAGTGACACTCTTATTTTATTTTATTTTAATTTGGGGCTAAGGAGTCGCGCATCGACAGCGGACAGCGGCGGTGTTCGGGGAAAGAACGCACTCTAGCGTTCCAACACCGAGCACTCCCTGCCCTCTCCATGCTGCGTCGCGCGCGTTCCCTTCCCCTTACTTTTGCCATCCTCCACTTTTATTTTTCTTTTTTTTTACACTTTTTTTTGTTGCGTATTGCGTATTCCTGTGCGCGTATGCCGGCTTGACGGTCTGCAAAGCTCCGCAACGCGAGCTATCGCAATCCTCAACAGTTTTGTAAGCACATCAAATAAACTTGTATAAGAGCTACTTTCTATCTCATGTAAAGCTCCCCTAAGTGTGTTATCGGTTGTTACGTTTCCGGATGATACGTTTGTTTTCCGCGGTCCCCTGAGAAACGTATCGATGAGGTTCTATTGTACTTTGTTTCATTTAAGGTCAGAGCACAGTCGAAGGCTCGAACATATACAACACGAACTTACAGTAAAAGCGCAAGTCACGGGACATTCGCTGCATTTGATTGGTTTAATCGATAAAAGAACACGTACAGTAAGATGGTCGGATGCCTCAATGTCGCGCTTTCACCTTGTTTGGTTAATCCCATTGGCTCGTAGCGTCGGCTGCGCTTTAAATTAAGGTGAAATGAAGATTGCTCCACCGCCGCGTTAACCGGTTGATGCGCTAGCGGGTTGATCACTGACATCCTCGAAAATTTGAGACGATGTCGGCGATGTCAGGAGCCCAAAGTCGCAACAAAACATTGCAAAAAGAACTGTAGCATGGCGGCTACTGCGATAAGACAGAACCAGGCTCCTGTACTCCTGGTAAGATAGTTGATTATTATGTCTGCCGTATGCCTCCATGGCGCCTCTCACCAGCCCACGCGCGTCGAGCTCCACTGTCTTGCACCGGAGTGTCTCGGAGTAGCTGCTGGCATGGGTGAGCGTCTGGTTTAGCACGATATACAAATAAATGATTCTCAGTATTATTGCAGGTCCAGCCATTCTTTGATCTCGATTATATGATCTTGTTTACAAATGCTGCGTCGTGAAAAAATGCATGCGGTGCTTTATTTGAATAAATGTAAGTGGAAGAGTAGGTTTTCATAGTGTTTCTGGGTGGCTGTTTTTTTTTCAGTTTTTAATATTCAAGTCTTGAGTTTGGTAACGATCAAATTTGGGAGCGCATTTTTACTGATGGATATGTTAGTGATTATGTCGGTTTTTGGTGGCATTTTACAGAAACAATAGATACAGGCTAAATAAACTACCGGGTGTAAAAGTGGTAGGAGGGAGGCTTTAATTATCCTAACTGAAGTGTGATGCATTTCTCATCAATTTGATTAGTACCCATTGTAAATGAAGCCTACTCTGAACAGGGCCTTTTTTCTTAGAAAGCTCTATGTACCTTTCTCTGCCCTATTGGTTTTTAGGTAATGAGTAATATGCTCCAGTATCAAAGAGAAACCTCAGTCATTATCAAATATAAAGTCATGTAGCGATGCAATCAATTTTTTTTTTTTAATTTTCAAGTGATATGCTAACAGACGTTCGCATCTGCTCCAAAAGCGTCAGTGGCTGCTCCAAACGAATATTTTGCCTGCTACAGAACCTGCTCCAAAGGGTCAAATGCCGCTTCCATCACTGATAGTGAGATGTCCTAGTAAGCTCTCAGCAGTAGGAATACACGGACACTATTTTGGAATACACGGGCACCACCTCCATAAAATTTGCCCTACGAAATTAGTAGTTAGTTGCATGGAGATTACGTGTGTTACTATTATTGCGCTTCTTAGGCACGTTGTGCATTATATTTTTGACAAAAACGTGAAACCTTGGTACAGGTTGAGAAACGCAAGTTTCTCTCTCTTATTTTCTGCTCTCAATAAAAAAGTTTGTCATTCTTTTGGTTCCCTCGAGATCAACCTAGCTGTAATGTTGACTATCCTTGAGATAATGAAATATGATTCCCAACCTACTGATTTTTTGCTCTGCAAGTTCCAGTTCTTGTAGCGAGGAATGGAGCACACTGTCCCTCCTGGTACCCTCACTGCTTGTTCACAGCCACCAATGTGTTATCACTCACCGTAAAATCCCGAGAGATAGCTCACCTAAAATGATGGCCAATCGGATGAAAATAAGGGGTTAACTAAATTTCTACGTGCCAGAAAAAAAAAAAAGTTGAAAAAAACGTTAGTTTTAGATTTTGTGACCCTCGAAAATTGCAATCGCAGGGGGGCAACGAACCAAAGACGACCGTCCTTCTCACTCAGCAATGTTCACTCATCTCCCGCCGTGGTTGAGCAACACCGTTTTTTTTTTTTTTCGAAGGTCACTATTGGCCAGAGCTCTGCAATCACTAAAAGTGGGCTATCTTTTTGTGTCTTAGAAGGGGTGGGGCATCTCTTGGGATATCACGGTAATGTTGTGTATCTAGATCACACTGCAAAAGGACGCTGTAGCGTGTCATTCGCAGAGAAGACTGCCAACATCAATATGCCGTGATGGACGCCTGCGCCCGTATGATCATTCGCGTTTTCCGTCGTAGGTGACTTATATCAGTCACGTGTTCTGGCGGGAGGAGAAAATGGGAGGGGAGAGGGAGGGCTTGAGAGTATAGAGAGAGGGGCGCTCCCAAAATATCCTGCGCCACCAGGGGAGGGATCGGCCCAACCGTTGCTCCCTCTGAAGCAAATGAGCAGAGTGTTCCTTATTTCTCCTGGTGAAGTATTTGGCTACACCCTGAAGAGAGGCGGAGGTGTTTCCTCCTTTCTGAAAAGAAAAATTGAGATGCAGTTTCTTTTTCTCTGTTGTTCGTTGGCTTTTATGATGAGTGTCCTGCCTGTGCTGTTGCCAACTGTACTACCTTCGCTTTTGGTCACTCGTGCGATTGTGGCGCAGGGAGCCTTCTCCATCCCGGCCGATCGGTCAACACCTGACAACTCCAAAAGCGATGGACGAACCTCCGGGCCAAGACGAGACGCCTTGCCTTCTGACCAGAGCGTGCGGAAAAAGGTGGAGTCAAATTTGATGGGGCCACTGAGGTTGATTCGTGTTACCTACTTCAGCTACCGCGTACAAGTGGACGCCGAAAATAAGTCGACCCTCATTTCCAATTTACAGCAGCGAAAACATCGGGCTGTAGAGTCGGAATTCCGTTGGTCTGCACTAATGGCGATGGGCAGTCTGCGTTTAAATTTTCCATGGATGAAACTCATTTTCTCCAAAATGTCGGCAAAATGATGACTGTGTCTCCAGCCAAATAAATTTTAAACTAAGCACCTTCCTGTCATAGTCATTCAAATAAGTTTTTGATCTAAATGCCTTCCTGTCATAGTCGTTCCATAACACATTCTTGTAAGCACTATTGCTCTCGAAATGATGAATTCGCCACTTTTTGAATTCTTTAGGAATGTTTCTGTGGGTCTTGGGAGCTCCTCGATAATTTTCTGTGAAACAGCTTGCTACGAAAGATGATCGGCCAGCGTTTAACCTGCAGTGAACCCTGTGGTGTTGCATGCGCAGAGGCTGGTGTTTCCCGAACATGTGGCCACACTCGAGGAACATGAGAGCGACCGCGCCAGGGATCGGCAGCGCCTGAACAAGATGCTGGGAAGCGTTCGGGACGTCTATCAATCCAGCCAGGGTGAGTAGTACTGATAAGGTGGCATTGTTTGCAAATTTGTCTCTTAAATGCGTATTTGGGGTCACCATACCGTACGATTGTGTGTGTCCGTTTATTGCAACCTGGTCGTTTGTCGAAACCTGGACGAAAAGGAGAGCATGTGTGGCAAAGAAAGGGCTGTCTCGGCGGACATTACCAAATGCCCAAGAGCGGTCTCACCGAATTTAGCAGACGGTGGTTATGCAACCTTTCCGAGACCTCCACCGCCAAATTTGGTGAATGGTGTTCACGTGACATCAGCAAGGTGTCACGCTGGTCGTGCGACGTCATCGGCATGACGTGGTCACGTAACATCATCAGTGTGACACGGTCACGTTACGTCACTGTGCCACATTGTAGCGTCAATGATTTCACGTGACGTGAAACCGTGAAGTTATTGTCACATGACACTGCTTCACAATGTTAGTGACGAGCTGTCATCACTTTGTTGCATGACCACTGTGCGCATCGCTTCGCCAGCAGCCAGAGTGAAGGCATAGGTTTTTCTTGTCTGTGATGTCTGCAAGCTAGTATTTTGTTTTGATGTGTCTCTGCAACTAACTACCAAAACTTCTGTCAGTCTGCTGAGCTCTCACAAGTAGATGAATATTACGAAGAGGAAGGTCTCGTGAAGTTGCACAACACTCGACGAACTTGAAATTTCCAGTGTCTGTGGGGCTCTTGGAATAGTTCTTGTCATTCTGTCCCCCTTCTCTTTGCATTTTATGGTAGACCAGCTGTTACGTTACTCGTGTATTTTTCTTTGTTGCATTGTAATCTTCGCTACACCCTCTCAGATTGATGTAGATTATCTTGCTAGATAGCTAAGGGTAGTGCTTAGTTCCTTGAGAATCAAGAACGTTACCTGTATGGTAAATTATAAGTCTTTGCTTTGTTTATGTGTTTGATAGCCATTTTCACCACAATTGTTCTGTATTTGCGCCGAAAAGTTTTGTTGTCGCCACCTAGCGAAGCCCAGCCCAAGCTTCGTTCAGCCTCGCTATCTTGATAGCAACTATTCGTTTGTCTTTTTTTCTTTAGCAAATTTTTTGCATTCGTTGTGGGCAATTACAAATTCTGCACCTGCTAGGTTTTGATCTCAGACTTAATGCTGCTAGCTGGAATGTTCTTATTTTTTTTCTTTTTGTCCTGGACAAAGCATGGTGAAGATGCTCATTTTTAGCTCACTAATGTTTCAAATTTACATATAGTTTTCAAGCTTTCCTTGACAGTTTCAGAGAAAAAAATAATCGTGAGCCATTCCACTTTGTGAAGATGGATGACCAGCGAAGCTGTTTAGCACACACACAGACCCGCCCCGTGGAGGAAAGGCGGAAGGGAAGGGAACTAGGCACGCAAGCGCTTGGAATGACGGCTAAGAGAGGGCGGTGCGAGCGTAGGCATGGCCGACGCGGGTCGCATAGCGGCAAATCTTTGAGAAACCTTTATTATCTACCCGAGAGTCTAGTGATCTTGACAATGGTGCCTGTTGATAACTATTCTACTGAATAGACCTATTGCTAAATTACCCAAGCATCAAGGAGAATGCAGGCAATGGTGTTCCATGCGCCGCACGTGTCGGCATCTGCAGCAGGAAGTGTTCTAAAGCAAAAGCCTAAAACAAATGGCATCTTGCACACGCTTTCGTCAACGCTTTATTTTGGTTATTTACTTTGAATCTTATATACGCGTGCAGCGGTGCAACAGTAGTTTTTGATCACGCACACGCATTGCTTGTTAGAGGACAATCAATGGTACCATTGTCCTGGTTCACTCCCTTGAGATAAGCTTACTAGTTAGTTCCCTATCCCAATCGTTGCATCTTAAAAAATCAAGGGTAGTCTGGCACACATTTGCTTATTTTAAACACATCCTGGACTTTACCAGGCTTAATAAAATCATCAGCAGAACCATGTTTACCGTTTTGGTAGTTACAGTGAAGAAGTGAATGCTCCACCATATAAAGTGTGGATGACTATGAGTCTTTACAGAGTTAATGTAAAAACAAATTGACCGCATCTCCACATGGTGAATGATGTTGATTGAGGCGAAGCTCTGGTGGTGCTTGTCTACGTAGACGCTGAGCCGCAGCATGCCGAGCCTTTCGTTCGTTTTCATCCATGTCGGAAAGAGAATGTGTGGTATGGAACGTGGTTATATACGCATTTGAGCATTTGACCGCAGCGCCCTCTCGTCTATAAACGTCTATAACTCCTGGAGGAGCAGGAGCACGGGGCTCAGGACAGGATGCAGGGACGGACATACGGACATGGCTAGCCCCTAAGGAGCTTCGCCCCTAAAAGAAATGTTGCATTCTGAAGAGGCAAACAATTTAAAAACCTAACTTGAATTTAAGCAACAAAAATGTTACACACAATTAAAATTATACAAAAAAGAAACAGGCAAGCGATGTAAACAAACCCAGCATCACGTGCTGCACAGTGGCACCCCTAGCGTGGTTCTTGCCACGAATCACCATTCCTACAATGGCCCTGAGCAATGTGCAGTAGCACAAACTTAAGTAAGGTGTAGCTTCCAACTATACAAGCTAAAAAATAAGCCTTGGCACAGTTTGTGCAATCTTTGTGGTTATGATTGTTATTTTCTAAATAATAGCTTGCCTCCTCTTTTTTTCTTGCAATGATCATGTTGTTTGTAACAACCGACGGTAGGAATGCTTTGGTGCAGTAAAGCATTTGTACGGTCGAGGGTGGTGGCTGCGCATTTCCATTCACACCGATCCTTTCATATGCAGGACAAGCTGCCGTGATTAGCTCTCAAGCGAATGCGGGAATCAGCACAGGAGCCACCACCTCCTTCAGCCTTCCAGCATTCTCCATTGCCAGCACTACCACCAGTGCCACTGCCGGTCAAGAGTCAACGAAGGCGGTGTCGGTCATAAGCAGTCCCCTGATGAGCGTGTCGTCCGCACCAAGCACCAAGCAGTTGGGCGAGACTCCCGCCGAAAAGACGTCTCCGGAAGAAAATGCGGCCGCCGCGGCGACGTCTAGCACGATACACCCAGAGCTTCCGAAGCTGCCTTCGACAACAGAAGCCCCCAAGACAAATCTGCTCCTAGGCGCTCCTCTGAGTATCATCACCACCAGTGTGACAGCGTCAATGCTCAAGCTGCCAGCATCCGTACCCATTCTTGCCACCGGCACCGCGACAAACCCGCTTTTAAGAGGCCTCTCGGCGCCGACATCGTCGTCACCGTCACACACACCCGCAAAACTGGAACTTCCAGCACCCATTACGAGTTTTGCCCCGGCCGCCAGTTTCGAAAGCAGCTCGAACCCCTCCTTTCCAAGGCCAGTTCGCATAGCAGACTGGAGGCGACGGCGACTGCGGCAACGTCGGTAGCAGCGTCAATTGCAACGTTTGGAGCCCCGACGTTCAAGGTGAACGGACCGAGCACTACGGAGACTGGCACCAGTTTCGGCTCCTTCCCGAGCTCGTCCCTCGCCCCCGGTGCCGCAGGTTCGTCTCCCTTTAAACTCGGTGCACCTTCCGTGCCCGCGACCAGTATCGTAGCGGCGACCACCGCCGCCGCATCCATATCGTTGCCCAGCTTTCGACCACCCGTGCAGACCCCGGTCTGCCGACGTTACCGGCTTCAACTGCCACCACGTTGCAACGGAGCGGCGGCAGTGGCTTCGCGTTTGGCGGCAATCTCGCCACCTCAACCGCTCCGGTGGCTCTTTCGTTCGGTCCCGCTGCAAGCTCGAGCAGCGGTACCGCTCCGTTCAAGTTTGGGGCCCCGCCGACCCAGTCCGTGCCCGGCGCGACCCGGCAGCCGCCGGTGCCTGCCCTTAGCACCACAACTGCACCGTCCGCTTCGTCGCCGTTCGCTTTGGAACTCCACCCGCAACTACAAAAGCCGAGCCCATTGCGGCACCGTTTGCGTTCGGGAAGTCATCTACGTCGTCTCCGGCAAATACTCGGCCGTCCTTTGGCCTGCCCACCACGGCCTCGTTTGTGCTGGGCTCGAGCCTCACTTCGTTCCAGCCGCCGACGACGACACCGCTCTTTCCGAGTGCGTCGAGCGTGAGCCGGCCTTCGGACAGCACCGCCCCGACGGCTTCCCAAAGTGGCATCCAATTTGGGGCACATGTGGCGAGCCAGCCTTCGAGTGGCGCCACCACGACGGCATCTCAAGTCGGCTTCCAGTTCGGGACGCAATCAACGAGCGCCAACCAACCGTCCGGTGGCCCCGCCGCAACAGTGTCGCAGGTCGGCTTCCAGTTTGGGACGCGAGCTACGAGCACCAGCCAACCTTCGAGCGGCACCACCACGACAGCTTCCCAAAGCGGCTTCCACTTCGGGACGCAAGCAACGAGCGCTAGCCAAGCTTCCAGTGGCGCCCCCACAACAGCTTCCCAGAGCGGCTTCCAGTTTGGGACGCATGCAACGAGCGCTAGCCAACCTTTGAGTGGCGCCACCGTGCCAGGTTCCCAAGGCGGCTTCCAGTTCGGGACGCACGCGACACGCGCGAACCAGCTTTCGGGTGGCGCCGCCGGCTTAACGCCGTCCCAAGGCGGTTTCCAGTTCGGGACGCACGCGTCGACTGCGAGCCAACCTCTAAGCGGCACCACCGCGGCGGCATCCCAAGGCGGATTCCAGTTCGGGGCGCAGCAGCCGGGCTTCGGCTTCGCTGCTACAAACGGACTCGCAAACGGAGTCTCCACAAGCGGCGCCGGATCCCAGTCGACGGGCGTGTTCAAGTTTGGCGGAAGCGTCGCCCCCCGGTCGGTGCGCCGCCGTCGTTTAACTTCGTGGCTTCACAGTGCGGCCCCAGCCTCGCTTCAAACCCGGCCTTCAATTTCGGTGAGTGCTGGCGCTCGAGCTTGACGCCTATGCGAGAGACGGTAGTGTGGCCCGGTTGGGCTAGAGTCATTTAATAACTACGCCCGGAGTGCCGGCAGTCTTTTCCCCGATTGCCCATTCATGTCTCGTTGCATTTGCTTACACGTCGGAGGTTCGTGGGTGCTGCCACGAACCCCCGATAGAAAAATCGGGGCTGCGTTTCTGCGGTGCGTTGCCATTGCATTTCGGCGTTTTTATGTACGAAGACGGGCAGAACCGGCGTTAGGCTCGGGCGACTGCGGCCCCGTGCCCCGCCCTGGGTTTGACGGTTAATAATCTTAATTAACTCATAGTTTTCCGAGGTACGGCAGTTGTTTCGCGGGAAATTTAGAAACAAAAAAGCCGGACACGAAGAGAGAAAACAAAACATTGTTTTTACGCTGTATCCCTTGAGATAGTATCGTTAGGGGCAAACACACCTGAAGCGATATGATTGATTTACAGAAATGCACTTCGTTTGCCAGCAATAGAGGTCATCCTTCCTTTTTTTCAAAGCCTACCTGCCATTTTTTTAATAATGCAGCTTGCAAGCCACTTGACACCTCAATGTTTTAAAAACCAGATTACTTGGTTATGGTGGACTTAATTTTATGTACGTCCTTAGAAAAAAAAGAATGCAGCCCATGTACAAAAATGACCTCTACTTGTGGACGACGGAACTTTAGCAGCAAAATGCACTGTGCACGCCTGCATGTTCATGGGATTAGGTTCAACACTTGTGAGAACTACTTGTCAAAAAAAGTATAAGAGGCCTACCCAACTGAGAGCAGTTGATTGTGTGTTCACAGACTCCACTTTAAAGGGCAACTCCGCTCAATTCCGAAGAATTCGGGATAATGAGTGATTTCGAATCAAAAAGCCCTAGTAAAAGACACTATGTCGTGTGCTTCGCGAAAAATGGGATATATATTTTTTAATCTAATTTTAAACACGAGCGGAAACCGAAACTTCGGCTCCGTCCGGCAACATTGGCCTCGGGCCGCCAAGTACATGGCCATCACATGGTACGAGATGTCACGTGATCCTCGGCCCAACGACGGGCGGGATGGGGGCGGGCGTGTGGCAGGCGCGAGTGTCGTCTGCTCTGCAGCGCACTCTTCGCCATGTTTTGGTGTCTACGGCATTCGACGACGTCTGCACAACTGCGGCATAAGTCTGCGCACGTGGTGTCCATAGTGTGGACGAAACTCCGAAGACAATAATCACAAACGGTGAGACGACGACAGTGGTTGTGACGCGAAAGACCACAGCCTCCTTCTGAAGTTCCTCAACTTTCCGTGCAGACTTCCGCCGCTTGGCATCAGGTGCTCGCGCGTGCGCAGAACACTTCTCGGAAAAGGTCCATTTGGCTGCGTCCCACTTTTAATGCGAATAGCATTCTTTGGATACTTCACGCACTTTTCGTCTATGTATCTATCTATCTATCTATCTATCTGGCTATCTAACCTCTTACGCCGCGGGTCGATAAATAAATAAAAAGACCGGCGCCGGCTGGGATTCGAACCGTTGACCCTTTGATCAGCAGGCAGACGCGCTAACCACAGAGCTATGAAGGCAGTCATTCAACGCACTCTAAACGGTTGTTTATATCTTTACCATAGGACGCGCTTTACAGCGCTGTCACAGCTGCCGGTGCGCGCGCGTTCCATGCACGAGGGCTCATTCCGCTCTCGTGAGGCTGAGCACGGCCGCTAGCTCACCCTCTCCCGCGCTCGGGAGAGGGTGATGTAGCGGCCGTGCTCAGCCTCACGAGAGCGGAATGAGCCCTCGTGCATGGAACGCGCGCGCACGGCAGCTGTGACAGCGCTGTAAAGCGCGTCCTATGGTAAAGATATAAACAACCGTTTAGAGTACCGTTGGTTGAGACTAGCTGAGACGCCAGAAAGTCTGGTCGGTACCATTTTGAGTGTTTGTGCGTATGGCGCGTGCTTTGCTCGCCTTCCTAAGTGACACAAACGCACGTGCTGGGCTGCGGAGATCGTGCGCAGGGCTGTGAAAGTGTCAACAAATTTAGAATCGCCTCAAGAGTGGGCTGGCGTATCTAGAGTGTGCCGGCCACCTGACGAACGCGCATAACTCCGCTACCGTTTGATGCTATTCGCATTAACGTAGATAATCATTCCCAAAGGATGGGTTCTGCTGATTTTTCATATTTATATGTCTGGACACAAATTTAATCTGAATTCATATAAACTCAACTGTATTGAATGTTTCTAGTGCATTGGCACCTTTGCCACTGGCAATAACACCATAATATGTGCAAACAAGTGCTACTCCAGTAAAATGTCAACACTTTAAATTCACAATTCGTAAACATAATTGCCTCCCCCCTTACTGCACTTCTTGGCTGTGCAAGGCAGAATAGAATAGAGAAGGTTATAACATAGCAGCTTCAACTTTTAGTAGCGTTAGCTACACTTGGTCGAAGTTGAGCAGTTTTGCGTGGCTCTCATAATGAGCCGTGCTCATTATAAAAGCCACGCGCGGCGGCGGTGACTCCGCCGCCGTGTGCTTTGCATAATGCGCACGGCTCGCATAATGAGCACGGCTCATTATGAGAGCCACGCACAGCCGCCGCCGCGCCCGCCTCACCGGTTTGCGCATTCCAGAGGAGCGATATCTTAGCCGCGGCAGACGCACTGGCGCCGCCGCGTGCCCAGCTGTGCGCCTCCGTTGCGCAGTAGCCAAGTCTGTCGCTGCACCGGAGCCGCTTTGATAGCGCCTCTCATTTTGTGTGCATAAGCTCACGCTACATGTATCCTGGCATAGCCGAGCTAAGCCACCGCAATTTTTTTCAGCTTAAGCATATCGTTTACTGTTATATTTCCTTTCGCCTTTTCCCCTTTTCCTTTTCGCCCTAAGCACCAATAGTGTGATCCAAACTGGTAATCAAAAGTGCCTTGTAATGACCCGAAAGGACAGCCATTAATTTTTAAGGAACCTCGGCGAGATTAATGGCCTCTCCGAAGGACCCCGTGCTCTGTCAAAACCTTGTGAAATCCAAATTTCCAGAACTTTTAATGGCGAGCATTTTCCGGATTTATTTATGCCAGTTTACGCAAACTCGGGAGAAGCTTAAATCCTTGTTCCTCCGTCCTTGCAGGTGCCCAGGTAGCAAACAGCAGCCTCTTCTCAATAGGAACAGCTGCTCTCCCACAGTGAGCGGACATTGGCCCGCCCTCGCAGCAAGAGGATAACCAAGAAGTGATTGGCCCCATCACCACAAGCATCAACCCTTCCCTCAACTCATCTGTACAAAAGACCATTTGTTGTCACTCCATATAAGTTTCAAATTAAACTGCCAGGTTGTAATTATACTGAAAGCAGAATGGTGGCACAAATCTTTTTTTTTAGGTAGGACGACATTGACTGCAGCACTGTTCTTGCCTTTGGGAGAGTTTATGATGAATGCATTTGTTCCGAACCTGTACATAGTAGCATGCAGTTTTTAAACGGCTTTCTTTTTTTTCTTTTTTTGTTCCATTCTCGAAAATAAAGAGGCAAAAAGATTGTACCAAATAATTGTTTTAATTATTTCGTCCCTTTCATTCTTTCAATGTTTTATGTACACTCATTCACATAACGAAAAATGGAACTCCAATGGGCTGTCTCATACAGTATATACAGAATGGCAGGATGCTTGCAGGCTGCCCACTTTTGGTCGGATGGCTCCTGCAATGAGATAAGAAGAGCGTTTTCAGGAAAGCGCACTCTGTTACTTCGTAAAAACAAGTCAGTTTTGCAAGCTCAGACATTAACTTACCACGAGAGTATGGCTAGGTGGTGCATTTGTTTGGTGAAAATATTCACGTACCGTGGAATCCTGCTACAACTAAACTAATGGGACATGCAAAGAAGTTTTTTTTTTTTATTACTACAATACCACATTTACTCGCATAATGAACATACTTTTTTTCCCAAAAAAATGGACACATATTTGGAGGGCGCGTTCATTACGCAGGGTAAACTTTTTGCATTTACACACTTCGTGCAAATGTCATATTAGGTGCCAACATGACACAGCAAAGTACTGTGGCACGTGTCCACTGCCAGAGGCGCACCCACGGCTGGTCGGGGTGCGCCACAGTAACCGTGCTTCGTAAATTGCGAACCTTTTGGGGCGCTTTTGGCGTGCCTCTTGCTTTACGAAGCTCACTCATCACAGACAGCAACGCCTAACCACTTTGACAATTTCGCTGTCCGAAAGCGGACCACGACGACAGCGTGTTTCTTGACATCAATGCATCTGATAGGCGAAGAATGTCCGGGCTGGGCAATTCCTCGACCCAAGCTTCAAGTGTGCGTGCGTCTCAGTTTCACAACTCATCACTCCCGCAACTATGCACTTGCAGCCATTACGAGAGCGGCTTAGCTTGACTTGGCCTGACCGCTTGACGGCAAAAGAAAATTGGCTTGGTGGGCCTGGTGGCTAGCTAAGTTGGACGCAATTCAAGACTCGCAGAGCCGGAATTTGGAGGTGCGTTCATTACGTGAGGGAAAAAAGGAGCCAATGTTGGTACCTGTTCTGGGAGTGCGTTCATTATGCGAGTAAATATGGTAGTCCTTTATCAGGCTCATGTGCCCTGAAGTCCTATCGCGTTCAAATTGCCATGCACCACAGTTATTCTTATGAAATTCCCTGACTTTTCCAGGTTTTCTTTGACAATTTCAGGTGAAATTCCCTGACCACTCTAGAGGCGTTTAAATATATAAGACCATTACAACACAGTGAGGATCATTTTGCACGGGCCTAATCTAACTTGCATATTCTGAAATATTCGGGTTCGTCCAGTCCGAATTAAACAAGCACTTTCTTGCCGCCGACATAGTCAGTGAAGAGGCCACTTCCAGAAACACAATAAAAACGCGACGCTCAACCAAATGTCGATAACCAAATGGCAACATGGCCGCCAGATGCACTTTCGGCTTGGATTGGATTGGGGTCTGCAGCTTTCCCATTTGTTACTAAATCTATAGTAGCTCTAACTGGATCAAGCCTAGTGCCGCGCTCTCAATCCAAGGCTCGGACTGCATTTGTCGGTTGTTATCTTTGCATTGGGTAGCACGCTCTACATCGGGTGAGCAGAGCCCGCACTTCGCTCTAAGCAGAATTTATCGCCTATATTTCTGCCCCCAACTCCTCAAGTCTTTGCTCAGGACACTCGATGGCGTTTCCGGCTCATTTTCCCTGACTGGGCTCGCTTTTCGACAATATCCCTGACAATTCCCTGATTTTTCCCAGTAATTAAAATTTTGCCTGATAATTCCCGGTTTTCCCGGTTGCTAGACACCCTGGCTAATAAGAACCCCGGCAAAATGTCTTGTACAATCTTCCGCAGCTTTGCGTCCCGCACTCCACAGACCCTCTCCGTAAAAGTGCCACAGGGAGGGGCCAATGCATTTTCCGTCCCCACCAACTTCCAGTCCAACGAGATGAAAACAATCCCCACAACAGCTCGCCGACGTGTCTGCGAAGCATCAGTAAGCAAGAGACCCAATGGAGATTTCCTAAAACAACCAACCACCTTAAAGAGTGGTACAACGATTTTTTATCTTCCGCTAAATAATTGTGGGAGTTTCATTTCTAGATCCAAGAACAGAAAACCATGTCTGCTTCCGTGCAGTAGTTTTTTGTTGTTTTTTAAATGGCAAAGATCAAAGTTTTTGGCGCATCCCAACTTGTGCATTGGCGACAGAGTACTTTCACATGCGCAGTGACATCTCGGGGGATGATGTTGCCCCCAGGAGGGCTCTGCGACTTCTGCTTTTTGGTCCTCCAGCACTCCTCGTGTGATTCTTAACACCGTGCCAACCGTGTTCCCGACCACCATGGCATCACGCCGTGTTGGTCTCCAACACCACGCACCCGAGGGGTTCCTCGCACGGTAGACGATGATAGAGGAGATTTTGGTTTACGAACAGGGGACTCCTGTTCGCGCACAACAGAACACCGCACCCGGTAGGCATAGCCTGTGACTGTGGTGGACGAGACAATAGTATGTTGCGAAAACGAAAATTCGGACCCTTATCTGCTCCTCGAACAAACCAAACTGCTAGACCAGTGGTTCTCAACCATCGATGTTTCGCGGACCCCTTGTGGATCGGTGGAGATGATGGAGGACCCTGTTCGTGGTGAGGGGAAGGGAAAGCTATAGGTTAATTATGAATCAATGTGGCGATGCAGGCAAGTTGGTTCATGACCACAACTGGTAGCAGCACGCCAGTTGTAATCAGCAGCACGTCTACTGCCGCGCTTCGACTACGCGCTCGAGGCGCACGACACGCCCGAGTGTGGTCGCCTCCCTACCATTCTTGGCGGTGGCAAAAGCCCGCGACGAGAGAGTGGCGCCACAGTGCGGCTTCCACTGGAAGCAGATGGACTACAACCGGACTGGCGTAGGCGTCCCGCGTAGCGGCCGACCTTTCTGATCCACGTCGGCTTACCCGAGCGCAGCACCACACAAAACGTTCAGGCCACGATCGGCGCCGACTTTTTTTAAGGGGAAACACGGCCTTGAAATTTCTATTTTTTCCGAAGAAAGTCATTTTTCAAAAATTTAATTTTTGGGTTTACTAACTTTCGACGCATAGTTTCAGAAAGTTTTATTTATAAATATGCAGTATTTATTTAACTAAAAATTATTTTCGCCTTCGTGCGCCGTAGAGAAGCACCACGGTCATCTCAATCCTGGTATGCCTACATGAACCGCCGGCGGGCAAAGAGCAATCCGATAACGAGAGGTACGAAAAATACTTCTGCATAGATTTTATTAAGGGAGGAAGTGGCTTAACTTTTTTATTTATTGGCCTATCTTCTTGATATTTGGCATGGTTATGTGGTTTGTTCTGCTGATTTCAGAAATGCAGTCAGATTTCAGATATCTGTTTTTGGTAAAAGTTACGCACATAATTAATATACTAATTAGCCCATTTCTTACGGGGTTTTAAAACACTTTCCGATCAAAATATTTTTTTTAAAATTGGTGTCAGTTGATTCCCAAAGATATGCCATGCAAGCTAAAGCTATTTTTATTTCTTTAAGACCAAATAATCTGCAGAAAAAACACAAGACTAATTGGAGGCCATAAAATGAAGGCTGTAACAATGCCCAATTATGAAATATTAGTGTTATCATAACGAAAATAACATAATAAAAATAGCTTTAGCTTGCAGTTTAGTTATTCCTAAAGAGAATAATACCAAGTTCATAAGAATCGGCTGAGTAGAAGTTTATAAAAAAACGTAAGGCCGGAGCATATGGTGAAAAAAATGAAGCTGAGAAAATCGACTTTGAAGTTTGAATATGCATAAGTCTGGATGTTTTGACCTCAGACAGACAGAATCTGTCTAGTTCGAACTGTGGACAAGGGGGAGACACGTGCCCAAGAAGCAGCCCGATAAGCAAAGGATTTTTAGCCCTAAGGAGGGCTTTTTGGGGGTGGCGTCAAAAACGCTGGCTCAGGTGAGGCTGGCTGGTCCTCAAAGAAGCCCGGGACTGTAGTCTTGCGCTGTGTCTGCCCTGTGTCTTGTGGAGAGCTGCTTCTTCATGCTGTCGCTGTCCAAGAACACCTTGTTGGCCTTGTGGAGTCTCCTGTCATCCTTTTCGATGCTCCTCCTGATGAGAGCGCTGATAGCGGTGTAGCCCAGGCTTGCCACCACACTCTCGTTGGTCTTCTTCTGACCATGATTGAAGACGCTCACAGCTTCGGCAACAGCCCTCTGGACACTGAACAGTGATGCGTGGGTGTTTTTGAAGTCTGTGCCCAGATGACGGCGTGCAGACTTTCACTTGGGTTCTGAGTTTTGCCGTCGCTGCACCGCTCAAGCAAGTCTTTGTCACCGAGCCTGGCGAACACCGGTTCCGGTGCTTCTCGAACGAAGTCCGGGAGGGCGTTCTTGTGGCCACGTGGCTGCTCACTGTGGGCCAGAGCTCTGTTGTAGGAGCACCATGAGTTCGCACCCTCGGGACAGAAGCTGTGATCAGGAGACTCATCTGTGGATGACATGTGTCGAAGGGTGGCCTGCACTGCCCTCTGCATTGCCGGAACGTCGTGGCTGTGACTGCGCAGGGCATAACCATAGTAATTGGTTATCCTCTTGATCCTGTCTTGAGTCAGCCTTCCCTTGCCGCCCAGTGCTTCGCCTTGGGCCTTCTTCTTGTCGACAAGTGTGCGCAAAGCCGACCCCATGCGCTTGTGGACGTGATTGAGGCAGTCCTTCTTCTCAATCCCCACGAACCCGTACACTGCATCCTCTGTCAAGGCATGATAGGTCCTGCTGTCTCCATCAAAAAGGACTGTTGTGTAGCGTAGGCCGTGCTTCTCGAAGGACCTCCTAAACATTATCAGCGCTGCCTCCACCTCCATTCGCCCAGAGTTACAGCCAATGTCCTTCTTGCACTCTGGCTTGTGCTCTGCAAACCATGCACTGTACCCTTCATCCTCAGGCTTTGGGCCAAGAGAACAGACCAGGCAGAGGTTGCACAAAACGACGTGGTCGATCACAAGTCCAGTGTAGACCTCCACAATGCAGCCAACTCCGATGTGGGATGTGCGACCCCGCTTCTTCCAGGTGCCGTCATACATCACGTCGATGTTGTTGGCCGGGTTCAGGAAGTCCGCATAGAGCTCCCTCACAACTGCCACACTCTCTGCTTCACAGGCGGCTGCTGCCAGCTCACAGGCTTGCATCACTGTTGGCAGATGGCGTTGAAAAGTCTTGTGATGGAGGCCTCTATGCGAGATGTTCAAGGCTGCACAAAAGTCAGTGAGGGCTGTTGACCCCTTGCCGATAGACTGGATGCCTTTCACGGCTCTCATGTTCACTTCAAACGGCAGTAATTCTTGCCTCTCCTTCAGTTCTGGGCGACGAGAAATGCTCCTCCCTGAAGTCGCATGCAGGACACGTCAACTCCAACTTCACAGCCAGGCCATACTGTTGCCCCTTGGATTTCTTCAGCGCCGGTGCGGCCGATCCGCACTGCCCACATTTTGTGGACGCGAAAAGCGTGTTCAGCACCTTCAGGTCCACGATGATGAACTGAGTACCGGAATCAACCTCTTCATTTTCGCGGGTGACGTTGAGAAGGTCAAACTTCCGTTCTGTCGCGGACTTTGCTGCCAACTCTTGCTTGCGCTTGTCCACCCGCGCCGCACGCTCTGCGCTTTCGTTTGGCGAAAAAATGTGTGTCGACTCGTAGCGTACTACCGCCGACGGTGCTGTCCACTCCAGTGTCGGGCCCGGGAGCTGGCGAAAACGACGCAGCCGCTGGTAGCAAAACTTCCTGGGAGACCGCCGCGGGCAACGTGACTGTCGATGCGGTCGAGCTCTTGTTCCACGCGCGTCGTTTCCGCTTTCCGTACGCACGCTGCGTAGACCCCTTCAGACGAGGGTTGCTACGCATCGCAAACAATCGCAATGGCTCCGGAAAGACGCAAAGCTAAACCAAGCAGGCGAACGCCGAAAACGTGCTTGTTGACAGAAGTCAAAACGCAACAACGCGGCCGCAGCTGGCGCGGTAGCAGACGACCCACGCCGTGCGCAGGAGAAAGGAGGGAAAGAAGGCGCTCGCTCCGGGTGCTCCGACCAATAGGAACAGTCCTCTCCGCGGCCCGCGCTCGGTAACCAATCAGGACCGCGGTATCTTCCCTGGGGAAAACCGCGATATCTCCACTTCCCTAGGGTCGACGCCATTTTAGATGGTGCCGAAACGTAGACAAAGAAAGCAGCTTTCCAACGAATCCAAGATGGCGGCAATCGGCCGCGCAATGGTGGAACGCGAAGCGCGCGAGTTTTGACGTTCGTTTTCTCTTTCGGGCTGTTTCTTGGTGCGTTTCTCGCGTGGAAATGATCGCGTTTTTTATATTTTGAGATTGAATTATGCCGTGAGATTTTGCACAGAGGTGCTCAGCTGTATGGGGCACCCAAATATCAGGTTTTTGAAAAATGAACTTTTTCGCGATTTTTCGCGACTTTAAGCGCCGCGTCCCCCTTAATTACTGGCTTTCCGGACCGTCAAACACACAAACGCTTTGTAGGGGCATATCCCGGCACAGATAAACGAAAAACGTGGCAGTGCGTTGCCGCCTACAACTGCGGAGCGGACGACCGAACTCGAGGTGAGAGCAACTCCTCCGGTTCGAACGACGTAACAGACATCCAGAGCAACACTGTAGAATAGGTTTCGAAATGTCTGGGTGCCAAACTCTTACTCCGGAGCGAGGAACGCAGCTGCAGGAAGGTGCAGACCTGGCCAAGATGCTGCAGGCGCATCAAAAGCAGGCGGCGCCTCGCTGTACGACGTAAGTGGACCCCAGCTGCCGAGGCACAGCGGCACGCCCTTTACAGGTGTCGCATGCTCCCGATACGAGGTGTTGCTTTAAGGCGGTGCAAGTGCTCTCTAGAGAGCCTACATTACGGAGAGAGTTTCAAAATGCTTGGCCAAGGCCACCCGGTACACGGGCCACACTCGCAACACGAGTGGCTAGGAGGCGACGAACGTGTCGGTCATCTAGGAACGTCTCTACCGTTCTGCCCGTTTCCCTCCTTGCCTATCAAAAATGTGGCGCACGCGCATTGCAACCGATCTTTGCCATGAAATTGCAAATGCTCCCCGTGGTTTTGGGTGAACCCTCCTTAGAATCAAGGCTCTCTAGCACTCTTGTGCCGAAACTGCCCCGGAAAGAGCCAGAAACTAGTAAGAGACGCGCAACTGGACTGCGCCGGAGGGCCCCTCACCTCGTTTCACCTGCGGGCGGCCGCGGTGGTCCTGTGGTTGCGGGTCTCCCGGGAGCGCTCCTTCTTGGAGGCCTTGGTGGAGGAGGAGCGGTGGCGGTGGTGGTGGTGGTTGTGCTCCCCGTGGCCCGACGGGGAGGACTTGTGGCGGGAGCCTCGGTGGCCGCCGCTGCCCGAACGCTTCTTGGCCCCGTGCCGGTGCGAGGGGACCGCGAACGCGACCGGGACGACACGCTCCGCTTGCGCTTGTGCGAGCCGTGCCGCTTGGAACCGCTCTCCTTGCGCCTCTCCTCCGACTTGGACCTGGGGGAGGGAGAGAGAGGGACGAAACATTTTCAATGCACCTAGTTCGGTGCTCGGGGAGGGGGATCCCAGATCCCATGAACCGTTTGTCTCGTACAATAGATGGTGAAACACTTCCAACTAAGAAGGCAACTGCTCGTGTCACACTTTATTGCTCGCTAGGAGGGCACTTTCACTTTTTCCGTCGCCAGAAAAAATGCTCTCACGACCGTTGACGCCACCGTGCCTGAAATGTGTCTTCTGCCAGCATGTTTCGTGTCCTTACTGCCAACGAATAATTATGCTAGGGTGTCCCGCTACCGAATGTCGCAATCCCAGCAAAACGTTCGTACAAAAATGGTCTTTCATTTTTCAGACACTAGGATAATATAATAAATGTGCTTGTGCATATATCTACTGAGACTTCGTCAATTGCTCCCGGACACACTTCAGTTTTCCAAGATTCTGAGCCAATTTTGCATTTGCCTCCGCTAACAGCACTTATCCAGACCCCATCTTCTCCATCTCATCCTTTTTCAGACACAACTCAATCGAAGACTGCGCATGCTCAAGCATAGTCCGCGAACTGATGATGCGCTGTTCAAGTTGTCGCTCTCCTTCCTGAAGATGAGCTCTCGTCGTACTCGCTTCCCTCGCACACCGCTGTTCTTCGTGTTCTGCCTCTCGTCATCTTGCTTTTCGACCTCTAGCCTTTCTGTGTAAGCTTTATGAGAGCTGTTCACAGCTTGCAGCAACTCTGCTGTCAAAGGCACTATCGCGACATCACTGCCAAATCGCTTCAAAGCACAACCAGCGCAATCACAATCTGGCAGCTCGTATCTTGCTCCGTCGTACTCCTCATTGCTCGCTCGCCTTTGTGCCTGAGTTTTCTGCGCGGGGCCGCAGCGCACATTTGCTCCATTATTCAGACCTTCAGTGGAAGTGACTCCAGGACTTCAGAAAAGCACGGTGAGCATGCACCAACGGCAGCTAACGTTGGCGGCAGCAACCTTCAGATACATATTTTCGGATTCGGATCCACTGGCGTCCCATGTGGGCCGGAAGATGCGATGTCAATGTTGCCAGCAGAAACTGCGAGACAGCTAATTTCGGTGAGGCTAGTTCATAATTTCAGTTTGGGCACACCTTGGTGCAATCTTGTTCGTATTTATAGTTTTGTATCAGTGTGGCGTACGAAGTCATTAAGCGCACAGTGGCTTGATTGGCGCAGTAGTTCCACCCCTGCGTTCGACGCCAAAGAGCGACCTACAGCAGAATACGCACCTGCCACATCCTCCTCGGCTGCGGCGCCACCACCGAAATCGCAGTGGGCAACGAAATGACGCAAGCGTTCCATCCTCGGTTGGAAACCGAGGAATGCAACAGACACGCTCCGGGCACCTCACCCCCCCATCTACTGTTTTGCAGACGCACGCTTACCTGACTGGAGAAGAGGGCAGAGCGAGGCCGGACTCCTTGTAGCCCCTGGGCGGCGTTCGTCCACCCCGGAGGGCGGAGGGGGCCGTCGGGGGAGGGGGCTGGGGCCCGCGCCGTTGCTCGAAGAGCTCGACCCGTGGCCCCCCGGGGGACCTCCTTGCGGCTCCGGCCCCCCGCAGGTGAGGAGGAAGACGACGGGCTCGGCTTGCGCTTGGCCCCCGTGCTCGGGATGTGGTTGGATGCCGTGCGGTCCACCCTGCAAGAGGAGTGTCGAATCGTCGAGAAACTCTCTGGACGACGTCCCTGTCGGGGAGCGCTACGACGGAACACGTTCGGAACAACGTGAAACAAGAGTTCGTGCGACGGGCTTTGACGTCACGAATCAAATCACCACTCCGCGTCCTACGTATGTGCGGCCGGCACGCCCTTGTACCACGTAACACCCGCACTGCCAACTAGCTGCCAAAAGAGCGGCGTGCCCCCCTTTAGGTCTTGCATTCTTCCTACGACCGAAACACAAGAGGACACATTTCGAGGTGGGAGTAACTTCCGACGCAACAGTTTTTAACGCGAAATGTTCTTTGGCTAGGTGTTCGGCATTGCGTGAAGCTCAGACAAAAGTGAAGCCCGAATAAAAGTGTGGCCGCGAGGCCCGACGTAGATTACCATTGTATTGGGTGGGAGAGTAGGAGTGAGGCGCTTGACACTGATTGGTTGACGGTGAGGTCATGTGATTAGAGGTGTAGGTGAGGAGGAGCTCGACCGCCTGTGTGCACTGAGGGAGGGGAGCTCGAGAGTATGGAACACTCTGGAAGAGCGCAAGGGTTATCGGTCCGATTAGCAATAGTAACACTCCATTCTAGGGACTACCGTATTTGCGCGAATATAACTCAAGTTTCTTTTCAAAATTATGTGTTCCAAAACGCACCTCGTATTATATTCAAAACTGAGTTCAGCCACGAGACGCGTGAGTCTAAAGAAAGTCATCCCATGGCAGGAGTTCGGTTGGGAAAAGAAGTAGGGGTGTGGGAGAGAATTTATTAGCTATTGGGTTTGGCCAACCCTTTGACGTGGGTTCGAAGCATTAGTGTACGGGATGTAGAAAGAAAACCTGGCCTTGATGCTTCGACTTGCCAGAATTAGAGATCCTTACACAGACCAAGGACATAATAACTGCACGGTATAGTTGAAGCCATCATGTCCAAGATTACCACTCCAAATACATGGTGCCCCAACAAAGAATGACACATTACCTGGGACTGCGCTCTATGATGGCCTTGGCTTCCTCTTTCTTTTTGGGTAGTGAATCCAGAACAGGAGACTGCCTCGGTGAATCTAAAAGGCAGGACAAAATGAAAAAGGTCCGAATTAATGGATATACTTAGGCTGTGCACTTTCCAATTTTAACCTAAAAACGCCAAGAATCATCTGCCGGTGACAAAAAAAAAACAGTTAAAACCAAAGAACGGTTAGATTGTTGAATGTTTTTGCCCTAGCAACGGCCATTTGCTTCTACACTCCTGCCCCGTAGAGGTTCACCAAACTAGTTACCTCGTGCACCCTGCACCCTTCCAGTGTCTATTCAGAGGTCGCTGTGGCTCTTGGAAGACACTGTCAACATCAGTGTAGTCCAGGCCACTGACCTTGGAGAATGCATTTCTTCACAATAATGAACCTCAGTTACGCTTGCTGTGACAGCATTCATTCACGTTGACTAAGGGTGTACTGAGCTTGATTTGCTTTTTCACCGATTTTTTTCATTAATAAACATTGGAAAATACACGCCCTAGAAAATAATCGATCAAAGTGGCAATGTTTGTACAATTTTCCCCGGCCTTGTGGCCACACAGTGCTACCGTGAACCATTTCCACCTTACATAAGGTACCAAGAATGCAGCCCTGCCCACCCAAGTGCCCCTCGCCCAGAACTTGGGGTGATTTATCTCCACACTCCGAGAAGGCTTTACATTATCAATACTCGGGCGCGACGCCGTTCCAACGAGAGGAATACAGCCTTGGATCCTTTTAATGCAGAACGCGTTCTAATGAAAACGACGTCAAGGTTTGTGTTGCATCGCAGCACTCTGCTCTAACCCCCTGCTTAAATTAGTGGGCTAATAACATTCAGCTAAATTTAGGGGGGATAACAGTCAGCTAAGCCAAAAGTCAAGGTTGAGCTATATTTAAAAAGAAAAAAAAAAAACACTCAGCTAAATATTGTAGGCTTACGTCCTGCTAAATTGAGGGGGCTAACGTTAAGCTAAATTTAGGGGGCTAATGTTCAGCTAAATTCAGGGGGTTAATGTCCTGCTAAATTTAGGTGGCTAATATCAAGTTAAATTTAGTAGACAAACGTTTCACTGAATTCAGCAGGCTAGCGCACTGCTAAGCTTAGTGGGCTAGCATTGCTAAACTTAGTCGGCAGCTTAGTGGGCTAAATCGAGCAGTCGTACATCCTGGTAAATTTAGCAAAACGTTACTGCGGGCATCCTGGTTGGTGGAACTATGAGTCACGTGGGCATGTGGCTGGAGCTACAAGGGGCCATGCGATAGTGATGCGACGTTATCAGGCCATGCGACGCCAACGTGTCATGTCAACAACATTGTGCGCTCCAGTAATGTTGGGTCCAAGTCGTAACGCAATGTGACGTCATTGCGTCGCATGATGCTAAGCCGTGCTAAGTGATGTCACATAACACTGGGACTTGACCACCATGACGTCACATCACATTTCCTTAATTGAAACTGTGGCATCACATGACGTCGTGCAAGTCATATCGCGCAACACCACGAATTTTCCACAAGGACGTCTTGTGACAGTGTGATGTTCCCTGTAATGCTACCCAGATTTGCATAAACAGGGTACTTTTGGAAATATGGGCCAAATCGCTCTCGCAAAACTATGCATCACAAAGAAAGAAGGTCGATGCCGTAGTGGTCTGTGCCGGCCCACCGAGGAAAATTATTAGCATTCAGTATAATTGGAAAACTACTAATTACTTTTTAGTACTTGAACTTTTTACCAACTTTAATGGTTAGGCACTTGATGCGAATCATCCAAAAGTTCTAAATCTACAGATATTACAATGATATAAGGGCAGCATTTCACGGCGTTCCAAACATTTGCCCAATTTTGATGTCGTTCTAGGTTTTGATTTTTCAATGGAGCGCACCTCCGCGCCGGCAACCTTGTGGCCAAAACGCGCAACGTGCATGCGCCACCACACATTGCAAGTAAAGGTGCATCTTCAGACTGCAGTGATGCGATAGGTCCGAGTCGTTTCGAAAAACCCTTTGGGGCAGCCAAAATTTCCACTTTGGAGCGGCAAAAGTAACTTTTCGAACATAAGCACACCCTTAGTTTTTATTGATACGAGTACAAGCATGATGTTAAAATTCATGCGCTGCCCTGTCCAACTATACTCGTTTTCAACTCAAGAACCAAAGTAAAAAAAGTAAGATTCCTCGTGGAGCCTGATTAATCTCCCCCTTTTTGTGAAGAATTAAGATATAATTATGTGCATTCTAGATTAGATATCTGTTATTTTATCAAGACGTACAGGTTTCAAATGCCAAAAGCACTGTTTCTTCCACCGACAAACAAATCTGGTCAGATCTACTACTGTAGAAGACGATGCTTCTTTGCCCTCCCACTACTGTGCAAACTTCCGCTGGCGTCAATTGCATAAGAGGTTCGACTCCCTCAGACACAAAACTAGCTGTTTGGTTGCACGTAAAAGCACCGGGCAACAAGAGGCTTTCTATGAAGGACAGGTTGAACTGCTGTGAATGGTTATTTTAGGCACAAAATAATCAAAGGCAAACCAAATGGTATATTTCACTGAAATAATGTTAGAATATGTAATAATTTTGAGCTCCCAAAATATTGCTTTGTTAGAGTTTAAAAATTGCAATAAAACTGAATCTTAATTAAGGTAAAAATACAAAAGTTTCGTTATTCCATAATGAACATCAATGACAGTTTAAATGTCGAACTTATTAACAAAAATCAACATGTTGATGATAAATATGACGTTTTAAAAACACTTAGGTCAACCTCGTTAAGCTTACTCCCAAGCATCTATCCACTGCCAAATCTAATTGAGTTTTAATTTACTGTCTGTTGAGTTAAACAAATCAAACATATATAAAGGTGACAGATTACCAGAAAAGCTTACGTAAAAACTAAATCCATAGAGCACTCCATCTGGCAATACCCAAGTGTCCCAGCTAAATGCTGCATTTGAAAAATACATCAAAATAATGCAGTCTGTCATATATGTAAATAGCCCTAGTTTTATTGAGAAATGTTGACTGTAAGGTAGACTTGTTACGTCAGCACTCAACAAGCTCCTTTTAATTTTTTTCTCTTTTTTGTAATAAACCCAATGCTTGCGTCTGTAGCGGGACACTCTGGAGGAGAATTTTTCCCTTCGTATGTCGGTGCACTGCAGCGAAGCAAGATATGCAAAATCTGGACGCCTACTTCGCTGCTGTCGCTTCACTGCAACACACCCGAGCGCAGCGAGAAGTTCACTCAACGACTACGAACATTAAAAATACTGCAAAACTTCTCGGTACTGTCAGCGTTTGATACAAAGTTCAAATCAAATAGTATGTTATTAGAGGCAATAATCGAGCATTCTGAAATTTTTCACAAGCCTACCCTGGCAATCCGGTCATGTAGTGGGGCCCGAGCTATTACATTTTGAGTATCAGTAAAGTAAAATTAAGATTTGGCACAATGTTGCCGCAAATTCCTCATATTTTGGCGAAATGTAGCAGAAAGCAGCAGGGTAAGCCCTTTGGCGCAGTTCGGTGCAGCAATCGCATCATTGCACTGGCACCGACGTCAAAAGAGGCAAAACTCAAGCGGCGGCCCAGAGGCCTTCTTATCTATCCCCTTCTACGTGCAATGCGTGGCAGCGCACATGCATCGCGCATTTCGGCCATGAGGAATGGGATTGCTGGCACGCAGATACACTCCGACAAAAAACAAAAACTTAGAAACGCGCTCAAATTGATAGCTTTTTTCAATTGCGTGGCACGCATCCAGGCATACAATAACGCTGCGGTCTCCTCGGGCGAGCAGGAAAAGACCGGAAGGGAAGGAAGAGCAAGACACCCACTTGTCCTGGAGCTGGGAGAGAAGCTGGCCCCGTTGCCGACAACCGGCGTGGTCGTCCCCGAGATGAGCTTGGCCCGCAGCTTGGCTTCGTAGTGGGCCTTCTTGAGCTCTTCCACCTTCCGCTCCAGCGCCTCGGAGTCGGGCTGCAACGCAAGCGCAACAAGACTGCGTGAGGAAAGGTTTCGACTCGATACCGCGCACCTTGCAAAGCCAGCGCGACAACCGCTCACCTTTTTCCTCGCATAGATGCCGAGGATCCGCTTGCACCCGTCCTGCATGTCGCCCTCAGAGACGCCGAAGATGGAGTACCAGGCTGGGTTGTTGGGCAGCGGTATCTGCGAACGGAAGGAAACCTCCCGTGAAACGAGCCGTGCCGCAACTCTTGAGCCGTAAAGCACGAGGACGGCCGAAAGAAAGCCCTACCTGAAGCAGCCTGGCACTGAGGTATATACAGGAGCAGGCTATCGTCTCCGGGCTGTACCGCACGAAGATGTCCGTGCGCAGGCTGTCGTTCATGTAGTTCCTGCGAGCAGAGCCAGAGAAACAACGTCCTCAGCACCGAAAGTCTGACCGTCCTTCCTTCGAAAAAACAAGAGACCGTCCCCCCCCGCGGCCTCGCCGCCCAACCACCTTGCCCGAGAGGAGTAGACACGCCGAGAAGGAACCTCTACGACTGTCGGAGTGTCTCACTTTTCGCAAAACAGACGCCACTTACAGAGCTCCCTCTCCCCCTGTGGGGTCCCGTAGCACCGAGCGCACGAAGGAAAAAAAGAAAGGGTCCTGTCGGATGGTCACCCACCTTTAGAGTGGCAGTCAACACACCACACCACACACACCAAGAGCAAGGTCGACGCCGTCCCCGGCGGGAGTCCGTCAGGTCGCCCGCGAGGCGGCGAAGAGCACGGCCGCTTCTCGCGCCGAAGAAGCCGATCCAGTCGTCTGCAATCGTCCTTCCGTGGTGGCAGGGGCAGTTCAACACAAGCACAGTCTGTCTCGTCGAGGTGCGAGCTGCAACACCCAACTCCCGTCACTCGGAGAGCCGACCCCCGTACACGAGGGTGCACCAAGCTGCTTTGCGGGCTTCTGCCCGTTTCACTCTTTTCTCTCTCTCGCTCTCAACGCGCGTGTGAAGGAGAAAGACCGGGGTTGCATACCTCGAGCGAGCTTGGGTGGCACCCTCCCCGATGCAGCCTCTCCGAGACGGCGGGGGCTGCACTCTCTCCGTGACTCGGTGGCACCGGTCGCTTTGCGGCAGCCTCCACCAAACACAACACCACAGTCGAGAGCAGAACGCGCTGCGAGACGAGCGTCCAAGGCGCTCTCTTCCCGAAGAGGGGGCACGGGAGAGAAAGGGCGGCACCACGTAACGCACGACCCCCTTCCTACGCACCCTGGGGGGTTGCGCCGCTTTCTCCGTCCGTCAACCACTTTGCACTTGAGTTCACCGGGATGGCCGAAGGCAAGGGGGGCAAACAAAGAAACCCGGGGGGAGCACTCAAAGGTGGGAGGCCTCTCCAGAAGGAACGCTTCCCCCAAAGATGGGGCGCACAGTGCCGCCGCTCTCTTCGTCCAGAGCACAGTCCTTCTGAGCTCGCTATTCTGCAGAGGCCTCCTCGGTGGGGAACATGGACCAACAGCCTCTCCCCCCATGCACAGTTCTACAGCCAAAAGCACAACACTAAACAAGCACAGAAGTTCAAGGAAGGCCAAAAGGTTCTCTACCTCGCTCGTGACCAGACTGCACTAAGCTGCCTCGCCCCAACCCTGACCAACAGAGCCATGCATGACGATACCCATCCACAAAAGCAGTGTGCCTTAGTGGCACCAACCATTTACCAGCTTTCCCACAAAAACATTCAGTCAGTGCTTGTGGTAAAGGCGACAACAATTTTACTTCTTGGTTAGAGAAATTTCTTCTTATACGATACGTGCTTCTCATACTACTCCTTTAACTGCACGTTCCCTGCGCCCTTATGCAATGTCTCTCGCGCGTCCCGAAAATCTATGTATCAAGACATTCATTATGCGCCTTTCACAAAAGACGAAAAGAAACTAATCCAATGTAGTCAACCCTCGAGACTGCCCTTAGAACAAGAACAAAAACCCCAACTCGAACCGAAAGACCCTCGACCTTCCCCAAAGCACATTCTTCCATCGAAAACAGCGGTAATTGCCAAGAACTTTCAAAACTTCTTAAAAAAAAATTGAAAAAAAAAAAAGAAAGAGTAAAAAAAAAGAAGAGGCTCAGACGCAATGCACACCGCACCCTCGAGGGGGCGCCAGCAGGAGCCTGGGAGGCCGCCGTTCCTGCCTCGAGGGGGAGAGGGGGAGGAGGGGCCCCGTGCGTTGCAAGCAGACGAGGCGCCGGCCGGCTTCTTCCGAGCCCCGGGGCGGGCTGGTGGCGTGGGTGGCAGTCTCATGGCTGGGGTATCGCACCTACTTACCACCTCTGTCTGCTCACCTAAGCTCTGTTAGGTGAAAACCCAGAAGTCACCGCATGTAATCGGGGCAGTCAGGGACAGCCGGCCACAAAGCCTCTCTCTCTCCTCTAGCACGCGCGCCACTCACGACCCTCCCGCAAGCGCAATGGGAGCGCGACATGGACACCAGAGTATGTGATCGTGACGTGGGAGGAGTGCACACAGCAATGGCCAACCAAACAAGCGATCCTCCCTTCGAAATAGCAACGAAGCAGACCGAGGATAGACGTACCTCGACTGTACAATGAGTAACTCTGTACCCAAGGCCTACGTGATTCGAAAGTGCATGTTGAAACGATGAAGTGACACACTGGTCATGTGGCAGTAAGTGACGCCACCCGTCCCTGTACGTTCCTAGTCAAGATGGTGCCTAGAAAGACCGGTTCGTGACGAGCAAGCCGGTAAGTGGCCGAGCCTCGATGGCCAACAAGGAACACCGGCCGGCTATACACCAACTCATGTTTACAAACAAACCGGAGCGCCCCTAGCGGACGCCACCGGCGCCGCGCATGCGTGATGGGGGTGTGGGCAAGAAGCTCGCTGTCGCCCATAAACAAACCATTGATAATGCGATGTTGTCGGCGTCGGTGTGAGTCCCCATGCCCTTTTTCGCGTTCGAATTGTTGATTCTACGTCTTCCTGGCAATGTCTGACTACTTGAGCGGCGTCAGCGAAATTACCGAGGCTCATTACACCGCAAAACTTCGTGTGAATAATGTGACATGTGGCGATTCGTTCCGCGTGGACGCCGCAGTATGTACGCTAAAGCCTGATTCGCATGATGAGATTTCGCTCGCAATATTTCAGTTGCGACGCCGCTCGTTCTGCAAAAGCGTGAACCGTAGCTGAGATGGTCGACGTCGATACTGAAAATCGCAAGCAGAATCGGACCAAGTGAATTAGGCATAACAAGTCGGTGATGGTCACTGGTAACAATGATCAACATCTCCTTGTATCTACTGTTTACATCGAGCCTGCTTACCAACCTTCAAACTTAAGTCTTTTGAGGCCTGCACTTACTTCTTATCGCAAGTACCGGGCCAACATTTGGTCTACGGGCCGGCGTCGTCTAAGAGAGCAGACGACAAGCAGAAACGTTCGAAAGAGCAGACGACAGTTCGAACGATCAGGCGGCCGTTTGAACTTGAAGACGCACTGAACGTAGTCCGCAGGTGGTCCGCACAACTTGACGGTTTTCTGGCGTTCATGTTGGAACAAAACAAATAAATCTGATGACCACAAGTATCCGTGAATTCAACCCAAAGTGCTTCCCGCCCAAGCAATCGTTGTCCGACGGCGTCTGCTTTTCCCTTTTCACGGCACATATCCAGATTCTCGGACGAACCGAGCACGTGAAAACTGACCTTCAAACCTTTCTCGACTCTTTTGGTACGGCCCCAGTCGAGGCGTTTTGACAAGAAGGCAGGTTTTTGTCTGGTTCCTTTCAAAACAATGCAGGAATACACGTCTGGCATGGGGACTTCTGCCCACAGCCCCAGACCGGAAGATGCGACCGACGCGCCACCACCGCGCCATGACGTTACAGAGTTGAGTTTGTGTATTGCATTCGGTGACCACGTGCCTTATGCTTCCTCCCGTCCTACGGCTGCGCACGAGCGCCAACGACCCAAAACGGTGCTAAAACTGGGCTTATTCTCTTCTACGCGACCCACAGAAAACGGAAGGTCACTCAACTCCGCGGTCCCTCTAAGCACCATACTAGCGGTAGCAACGGTATAAAAGAAGCTAGTACAGAACAAGTCATTTGCAACGTACTGTCACTTTATTGGACGGCACAAATCAGTTTCTCACTCTGCATGTTGCTACTTCCTAAAAGACGCAACTACCGTACCTACTCGAAGATAGGTCGACCTTTTCGCGAATGAGCCCGTGCGTCTGCTTTTTCTGGACGGCCCACGACGACCAATCGTATGGATATCTGAGCCCATACGACTTCACTGAACTCTGCGTAAGTCTCAATGAATGGCCTTCTGTCGACGTCGCCTGAAACACGCGCTTGGGTGCTGTTCTTTAAAGTCGACCTATTCTCAAGTAAATTCGGTTTCAGGTAACGACCGACCATGTTCAAAATTCCACTGTACTCAACTACCTTGGCCAAAAATATAAAGTAAATTTTCCCAATACATAAGAGTTTGAGGATCCTGAGGCATTTATTCTCCTGAATCTCTGAATCACAGGTGCTGAAAGAACCAATTACACCCACCGGCTTTCTTGTCTTAACAAACTAAATAAAATCCGAGGCAGTGAAGAGTGTCATATTTTTACACAAATCACATACCCCTGTACAAAGGCAACAACTTTGGTTTTGCTCTCACCACCAAGCTGCAACTTTGCGGAAAAATTATGGTGCACTCAGTCCAGAAAAAGCACATACAACCTAATGGACAGAACGCACACTAAATGACTCCCTCCGCACAACCGAGGCAGTAAAGTATGACCTACAGCAATAGTCTGTTTACATTTGGTGATAGAAATAAACATGTGACTGAACACTGTTAGACCAGTCTCTCAACCCAACACTTCACAAGAAAAATCATGTGACTGAACACTTTTAGACCAGTCTCTCAATTCAACAACTCACAGAAGCAACCTTAGTAAGTCGCTGCACATATTTTTCAATGACACAATGCAATGAAACATGACCTGATGAAAGTGAATCGACAGCGCCCCATCTTAATGAATGTACAGTAACAGTCCCACAGGATTAGAGGACACCAATTGTGGCTCAACAAAATATAAGCAAAGAGGTGGCCAGAGAAGAGCAAATCCGACAAAGAAAACGACATGAGCCTGGGTCACGTCGAGCTTACCGAACATAGTGGGGAGGGAGACGGCTCTCGATAGGAGCGCGCATGGCGCACGCAAGTGAGAACTCGGACAGTGGCGAAGTACCTTCTCAGTACACCTCGAAGCCGTGAAATGTACAGGACGAGGGTGCCGCTACTGCGGGCACCCTCCCAAGCTTTTTGGAACGCTGCAGTCAGCACATTTTGGCTGCCTCCGATTCTCGCCTTAGCAGGTGTCGGGATGGACAAGACTACATTTCACAGCTTCTCTCTCTCGTGGGATTCGCCCACGAACAAGGGGGTTGGGAGAGAGGGGGATAGGGGGATGGGGCTGACGAGTGAGTAGAAACGACTTACCATGAGGACTGCATCAGTTTCGTGTTCTTCTCACAGTCCAACACTTGCAACAATGTCACAATAATCTGAAACACCCCAAACACGCCAGTTCTAGAGACACAGTCAGGGCGATGCCGAGCTAGGACCAAGCTTTTTGTTTGTTTTTCGTTTCTCGGCCGCTGACCCAAGCTTTCTGGGGAACGCCTGCCACGGTACATTTGAGGAAGAGTGAAGCTAAAGAGGTGAAACAACATGCAGCAAGCGGAGAGAACCTCGGCTTGCCAAGGGAGTGGATTAGCTGCAAGGTCGACGTTCAACCGAGCCCCGTTCCTCCGCGAGCCGGCAGGCTTCTCTCTGCCTAAGCTAGAGCACTTTCTTCCGGCGCCGCTTCGGAAACATTTACTCCGTCGCTGGCTGCAACAAAGTTAAGACTGCCAAGTTAAGAACCGATCGAGTGAGGATAGTTGTTGGCCGTAACTGCGCAAAATATTTTCCGGTATACAACCACATTCCTGGCGAGATGTCAAAATTTAAAGCACGACGCCTTCTGTTACAAACATGTGTCCCAAGCTGTAACCGCAGCGTTACGAATTTGTCTCTACAGTCACTGGCAGGGCAAGAACGGCAGGGAGGAGCTTTAGTTGTCCCGCTTCCAGCGTGAGCTTCCTACCCTCGGTAACGCTTCGACGTCTCGCGCAGCCGATGTGCGACGGGAGGCGACGAGCGCGTGCTGCTAGTTGCCTTTTGAAATTCTCGTTCAGTCCACGAGGCAAAGACACGCCTTGCCGTTCTCAATCTGCTGGCGACTAGAGCGGCGCTGGGCGAGGATGCAGCAGCCTTCATCACCTAACAAGGCAAGACGGATGCCCATCCAACGACAACTTGCGTTACGTGCACGTAACGTAATTTTGAAACGGTTGACGGGTCTCAAAATCTGCCAACTTTTCATTATCTCCGTGCTTAAAGTGGGACATTGCGAGGAGAGCAACACGTGCAGTTCTTCGAAAGCAAACGCGCGAGTACTGCCTAATATTGCGAGCAAACGAGACGGGCGTGTTGTCACGATGAGTTTTACTTAGAGTTGTTTCTGACAACGATGCCTACCCTTGATTCTCGTATGCAAAGGGTGTTTCTGAAACGCCAGCCAACTATGCACTGCACGAGAACAGGCTAACGTGAAGTGGATGCCGCCGAAAAACCAATTGAAAAAGGTGCAGTCTTTGGACTTAATTATTACAGAGTAATTAACCGTTTGCTTAGTAGAAATAAAGGTATAGTTTCAATCGGAAACTAGCTTGGCATCACCGAAAACCCCCAAGTAGGTTTCCGTTAGAAACTTGTACAGTTTAATGCTCCCCAAAAAAAAACCTACCCACTTCGAATCCACCGAGGTTTCGGTTTCTTATTGGCTGCATCTTTCTGCCAGCAGTCAATAGGACACTGAAACTATGGCAGCGCATTCAAATATGGTAATCTTTTTCTGGACGCCTTAAAATTTACCAACCCTTTAAAAGTTGCTTATTTAGTCATTTTCAATGATGCCCAGCAAGCTTGTAATTCAAACCGTTATGTTTTTCACTATGGCTGGTGACAGGCCAAGAATTCAGTAGAAGGTCTATTTCCAGCATGCACTCATTGCATTCCGCCAGGATCTCGGCTATGCACACGATGGTTATCGAAGGAAGAAAGCTCGCACTGAAGGAGGAGCATCTAAAGCTTTCTTAACCATACACCGACTATAGCTTAAAAATTGTCATTAAGTCTCTAACGTCGGAAGTCATTAACCCTTTAATTATACGAAGCACTGGGCATCCCTCTACATTGGTCGTTCGGCAGTAACCAATACGTCATAAATCTTGTTTATGCGTGAATTGGGATCAGGGTGTGATGTCGCTCTAAGCGCAATAACAAGTATCTCAAAAGCTGGAATATGCCCACTCCAATTACGCTAGGGAATTTATTTTTATGAACCCTAAGCTCGCCTCTAAGTCTGAAGGCCCGTTCACACACTCGTTCGGAGCGACCGCTACGACTCGAAATAAATGCAACCGGCTGGAACGATAAGTTGCCGCGGCAATGAAGCGCCAAATGCCCGTGTCATTTGCAACACAAGGAGTTGAGCCGTATTAAACATTTTGCAACGTTTGGGAACGAACAGAGAGATGACCATGACCGACCAATCACGGCTCGACGAGAGCTCGGCTGTGCGCGTTGCAAGCCGGTTGTGGTTTTTGCTATCTGCTAAAGAAACGTAATGACGGGGGCGATCATTGACATGGCCTGCATGGTGGAAGCCCGTCGTTCCATGTAGAGTGCCATATTCGACTACCAGTTCTCGTCACATGTCGCAATGATAACACAACCCATCCTAGAAGACAAGATTCGTCTACTCGTGGCGGCACCCTCAAGACAGCAAAAACGCTCGGGCCGTCGTGTTTGTTTACATCGACTCAACCGTCCTTTCTTGGCATCTGTGTCCTCGAATATCGCCCAAATCTCATATTTTGCGTACTCCACGCGTGTGCTCCAGTTAACGATACTACTGGTGCATACTGTTTTTGAACGCGTGTCCGAAGGATGTGAATTTTTGAGAGTTTTCATCATCTGAGAAAAGTTATCAGTGGTAGCATTTCTGAAAGCTTGCAACATCTACATGATCACAAATTCGTAACTCTGTTGCTATATCGCCGATAAAATTACATCGCTCTTCTGTAACGTAGAAAAAGCGCGTGGAAAGATTTATACTGTCACTAAAGTCGCGTGGAAAGCCACAATCGTCCAAGACTTTTCTTTTTTTCATCCACTCAGTTCTGCAAGCCCTATCCTGGAACAATAAAAATGAATAAAGCTCGAGGCTATAAAAAACTCAACGTCCATTTTGCTTTTATACCAGCAAGTGCCAGCGCGTCCCCTTCTCTTTAGGGTCACCGCAAAAACGGCCAACGGTTGCAAAGAAGCGGCCACCGTGCCGACAACCCCCATGTCTGCCCGAATCGCTGCGCTTGATCGTTCCAGTCCTACAGACACAGCTGTAGCTAACGCGCTCGTTGCAGATGTCTGAACGGGCCTGAAGACATTACTTAAAATGAAGTTTGAAATAGCAGAAACTTGTTTTGGCAAGTACTGAGAGCAAACAAATAACTGAGGACAATCACTGATTCTGCGCAGGTTCGTAGAGTATAAGCCTGCCATTTAGTTAGCACAACACCTTTTGCGGCAATTTTTTTATTTTGAACGCCCACCACACTTCTGACTTGACGTCTCAACAGCTGCAACTCCATTCTCCCTCATTCGCGTGCAGCAACAACAGTGCTCTATGTTTCGTCATTATCAGAAAATAATTCTCTAGCACTATGCAGACCTAAATGTGCGCAGTATTAACGTGTTTTGTCATCCCTAAATAGTACCGAATAATGGCTGACCCCTCGGGGAGCCATTAACCTGCAAAAACAATCTCTGACAAGCAGGAATGAAATCAAACCCTGTCTTTAGTTATCATCATCAGCCCAGTGGTATGATTGTGGTCACAGCAAGATCTATGTATGCCCCTAGTGGAGCGAGCGAAGATGGCGTTTGTTGATGGTCTGTCTTCTAACGCAAGAAAGAATGCACTTCAAAACAAGAAAACACTGTATGTCATCTACTAAAAGACCATAAAAAATTACAGTTGCGCTGCGGCGAAGCGAGATCGGACACAGGCTTTAATTGTGATTGTCTGCTAATTTACTTTCAAAGTAGTTGACAACCTGCACTTTGTTTGCAAATCTCAAGTTGATCTGGTATTGTACAAAAGCTGACATCGACCAGTGGCTGAAAGAGTACTAAGGACAAGCACATCAGAGGCTGCGAGGACTCTCTCACTATTTGTATGTTAGTTGGTCTCACCACAATATTGCCTAATTGCGAAATTACGGAATGGGTGAAAAGTGCCTCATCGGTTGATTATGCGTCAGCTGTAGCGCCACGTCCAATCGGCAGCCGACAAAACTCTTGCTCTTGCCTTGACCAAAATCGTACCCTGGGGGTTTGCCCGAAAATACTGCCACCCTGAGCGGTTGCTGCAGCCTCAAACGTCGGCGAGTTGCAGGAATCGAGTTGTCGGTTTCAATCCTGACCAACCCTAGCGATCCGTCTCGCTACGATCAACGATTCGGCAGTAGCACCAGCATTGCAGAAAAAATGCCCCGTCTGAAGCCTGTCACACCACCGTCGCACAACCTGTTTCCACTTCAAGCACGGTGGCACAGAAACCTACAAAGGCATCCTATCAACCGAAATTGGAGCTGCTGCGCTTCAAGGTAACTAACGCTGACAAAACTGCCGCGAGACGGCGAGAGCAAATTAAGAAAGTTTATGGAAAACCGCCCAGGTTCAAAAAAGCCTAGGCAGTTTTTCCAGAAGAAAGGCACTCACCTTGTGCGGATGCTTGACGTGAACGCAGAAACCAAGTTCTTTCAGCACCTCGCCTCTCGGCCTTAATCACTTGGTTCTTGAGGTTAATGTAATTTTGATCCAGGATTAGAGGCTGCATCGTCCTTCAAAAGACGGCAAGAAAAAAAAACTGACGTAAGTTTATGGCAAGCACCAATGGCAGATTATAAATATCCCTCTGAAGTGGATTATAAGCGCACAACAGAAATAATTGAACTTTGCTCAGTAAGTGTAGGGTCCATAAACAAAAAGTGCACGAAGAAGCTGGTGTAAACCGGAAAATAATTGCCAAATCCCAGCTGACTAGGAACAAAAAGTATTTGTTTGCGCTGTCCCTTTTGACCCTAGCCTCGGGGTTCATCCAAATTAAGGTTGTTACTCCGAGATTTCGGGTGGTCTATCGTGTCCGAGAGGGTGAGGAACTTTCCGAAATTATGAAACCTACACCAATATGCATTCAGTATTTAAAAAAAGATTGCAAGAGGCACAGAAAAGGCAAGCGAATTGCACAGTGTGTCGAAGTAAGTTAGAGACTGTCAAATGGGCACACTCACTTTCCTCCTCTCACTTGCTTGATGTGGTGAAACACATTGATTACGTCTCTGATCCGTCTCGGTGCCTCCTCGATTTTTGATGCTAGGGTGATGCAGGCCATAGCTACAGTCTGCACGGTCAGAAAGAAAATCACTTGCAGCACCGCTCTCATCATTACAAAAGCTTGAAAAGTTGCTTGGACTAATCTCGGCTTTCGACGAGCTAGCCTGACACTCCTCGACTTTAGTACACTTCAAGAATTCTGTCAGTTGTATATTCCAATGAAGCAGTCTATGGGGTTGTTAGGCAGTGCAAGCACACTCGTCATCACTCCCGGCAGCTTTTAAAAGCTCAGAGGTTAGACATGCAAACAAGGTGCTCCTACAGATTGACTGAACTTCAGTTCAGCTTTACCAATTGAAAACTAGAAGAATTTCAGTTATGCAGCCAGGCTCCGTAATCTTCTGCCTCAACACTCAGCATGTTCACTCCATTTGGTGTAGAATTGCTTTCTTTTTTTTTTAAAGCTTTTTTAAATATATTTTGTTTGTTTCATAACCATAAAATTGTCTTGGGAGTAGGTTTTTCTGTTCATTGACAGTTTTGTGCTAATGAGAAAACAAATTAGGGTATCATTAAAAGGGTTTCAAAACTTGTAAATTAGGTGACAGGAGCTCCTACCAGTCACAAGAAAACAGCTATCTATCAATTATACCATTTGCATAAGACAAAAAACAGGATCATTAAACTTCCCAGTAGAAGAGGTCTCATACTTGAAGGTCACCGAACCTGTCAGTAGATTGTGCTATATGCGTTATCTCGCGGGCAAATCCGCGCACAAAAGGCCCTCCCGAACATACGACGATACACACGAACCAGTGTTTTATGTGTGACTAACAACTCATACCTGTACTTCTTTTTTTTTTTTTTCAAGATTGTGCTTGGAAAAAGGGTGTGCAAAAGTGGAGCTCACTTCATGCTGTGCCTGACTGTGCGACTTTGAAAAACAAAACCTATGAAACAGTTATCTGTCCCGTTGCCATAGCAACCTGGAAAAAAAATATGCATATAAAAATTAAATGTCTCTTTACAGTTGAGAAGTCAAGGAAGCGAGCAATAAACTCCGACCACACAAAAGACAAGTCTCCAAAACCGCTGCGCAGTTGCGCGCACCCTTTTTTTTTTTTATTCTGCAACAAAATTATTAGTGAGAAAGCACTGGCAGTTAAGCAGCCTACTTGCACGTATGAGGAAACTAGAGATCGTGCGCGGCAGGCCAACGGACACCGCAAACCATTGACCAAACGGCCCACAGAAGAAACATGCCAGACTCGAAACGCCGCAAAGAACGCGGAAATAGGAAAGATGTGGGATGATCAGTACGTGAACATTCGAAGGTTTCTTTCCAGCCGTTTCATAAGCTGCCCGGAACAAGAGTCGCCAGCCACTACGTATGGCAGGCAAATCTTATGAAACGTCTTTCGTGCTTGGTTAACCCGTAAGCTTCCCCAGCCATTTCACACAACAAAGATTACCGATCGGGAACCGTTTCTCTAAAGTTACTCTGCAGACATGGAACAGTGCGGCACTTGAATGACGAAACGAGCTGCATGGCGTTTGAGTGCCGAAGGGTCTCACCCGTTAGGCTTAGCAGTAATTTTAAAAACACAATTTTCAAGTTAGGTTCCGCAGTTGAACGCATCGTAGCACAACTCTTTCAACCCTACAGTTAGCGATTACATGCGTAGTCACAAAGGAATAGGGCGTCAGAATACCTGTGGTAGCCGTAAGTATGCAGGACGTTTGAATGAGCTCGCATCCCTAATATCCTGAGGTCCGTCTCCGTCTCGTTGTCTAGGCCGTCCACGGACGAAGGGGTAGAAACCAACTCTTCCGACGGTAGAATACAGTTCTCTAATAGCAAAATAACCTTTCCTTGCTTAACTTTTACAGCGTCGGCATTGTTTTGCACGTTCACGACGTTTGCATCTTCTTTCTTCGACGAAGAAGCACTCACGCAAAGTATCCCTTCGCCGATGAGGGCTATTTTGTGGACGAGCTTTATTACATCCTAAAAAAACGTGAACTCAACTAAAATAAAGTTATAAAACTTAAAATGTTAAGCATTAGGTATATCAGCTGGTGTATTATTATTTTAGGGTCCTACACAGGAACTATTTTTGCAAGCGCTTGACCGAACGACAACGCAGAAGAAACGTTTTCGGAGCGTTTGAGAGAGGAGAAAGAAGAAAGAGATAGAAAGAGAAAATAATGAGAGAGACACCGAATCCAAATCAAACTTTATCAACCAAAAATTATAATGTTTTTATTTTATTTTCAATTGTATAACATGTTCTTATAAAAATAAAACCAAGGTTTTTTTTTGTTTTGTTATTTAATGTTTCGAATTAAATTTAAGCAAACAACACACAAAAATTCATCAATTAAATAGCCCCTGTCTAAAAAAACACATAAGTAAATAAAAATAAGAGCACTTACGAGTCAATTTCTGTGCGCAATATAGACAAATTTCTTTTTAATTCTTTGGCAACCCCTATCTTTTTTTTTTTTTTTTTTTTTTTTGCAGGGGCATAGGCAACATGGCGCAGTTAGCGCAACACAACTGCCGAATTGTCCTCCTCATAATCATCTAATTACTAAACCTAAAAATTATTTTAGTAAGCAAATTATGAATAAAAATGCAATCTATTGCATAAAGTCGAGTCATTTTTTTAAACAAAAAAATAGCTTTTATTCTTGTTGTTTTCGTAATCGCTTTCTTATGTTTGCCTTAGCAACCATAGCAACGGTTTCGGTTTCGGCTCACTGGCATTTAGCCATTTAGAAGCAGTCTATCAACAAATGATGTGGCACGCGATGGCCGCCGCGGAAGCAGCCAGAGTCCTCTTCCCGTTCCTCGTCTGTACAAAAACATCCAAGCTCAACTTGAAAACATGACATGATGCGATGCGCTTGTAGTGTTTGTACAGTGCTACATTAGCGCAGAAGTACATCCAGCCCGACCTACAGGTCCTTTCCGTAAGCAGTTCGTGGGCCATCACCCTTCGTCATGGTCGCAGCGATGCAACAACCGGTCCTCGGTGCTGCGTCGTCGAACTTGGCGGTTGTCTGTTTCGTTTCGGTCGTGGTGTCTTGTTGGACCGTGCCGCTACAACCGAACGCAACGCGGTCTTTTTAGATCGTTGACGGAACGGAACGTTCGCGACAAAGTCACCGACTTCAACCGGAGTAGGTTCGCGAACGTCAAACTGGATCAGTTGAACGCCAGTGTCATCAAGCCGCCAGATCACCTCGAAGGGCTTCCCATGGAGAGAGATGGACAGCTGAATCCCAAGTACCGAAAAGAAGTCTTGCTCGGCGCTCAAGCGTCGGCTGAAGATCAAGACGACGCCTTGCTGCGGAGCGTTTATTCGAAGTGAGAAAACACCGTATGTTATTGACGTAGACTGGTCATCCACGTTGAATGGCCATAGTACATGGTAATCTTTCGTAAATGTCTTTTGGACATTCTCGGAACTCTGTGTTCCATCCGTCGTATTATACCCTCACCTGTTTATTTCGTCTGTGCCAAAAGGATGCCTCAAGTGATCCATAATTATTTGTGCGCGCGCCGTGAGTCGAATACCAATTTAGTTCTAGTGAAAACATATTGCAGGGGCCCTATGTTACTAGGAGAGGGCACGTTGCAATATTGGTGAAGCCTAGTCATAAAAAGTTTAAACGATGTTGTGGCCAACGTGACCGCAGATCTCTCTGGCAATTGGTGCGCGTGACATGTCACGTGTGAGATGGATGGTTGATTCTAGAGGGCTTCCTTGCAGGCTTGCGCGCGCTCCGTCCGGTAGGTTTTATCAGATCGAAGGCTAGACTGTGGTGTATTCTAGTACACCATAGCGAGACGAAGGCTAGCTACGGTCACATGATGTGAGGAGAGTAAGGAGAAAAATGAGAAAGAGGCGAGGCGTCAAGGGAGCATGGCTTGTGGAGGCTACGCGGCTGGCGTCATGCCCTCTCCTACCCTTCTATCCTCCTTGCTCCCAGGAGATGAGGAGAAGGAAGTGACGTCAACAACGCTCTTTGGATGTTGATTGGTGGAGTCGCTGATGACGGTATTTGCAGAAAATACCATCATCTGCTAAGATACGTTCATTCACACCTACGTCACTTCCTTCTCTCTAGTCTCCTGGGAGTCCAAAAAGCGCAACATAGCACCCCAGGATCCATGCACGGCATCAGAGTCATAGACTGCCATGGTTGCAGCTTCCATGACGTTTGCGCAAGGCACTTGCGGCAGCAGAATCGACCCCGCTTCATTAACAATGACTTAATGATCTACTTGCATTGCACCGACACGTACAGTTGGCGCGAAGGTCGATGTTGTTTTGCATTTTTGTTTATGTCGGCTACTGCCTGCAGTAGTTTCAACATACAATCTGCTGGGCAAGCCCTGAGCATGTGCTCATTGCCTTCCATTGTGTTTGGCTGCACATGCACTGAAATGTCAGCACAAGCATGTTGCAACACAAGATGTGTTGCAACAGACTGTTGTAATATCCCGAGAGATACCCCACCCCCTGAAAGATAACCCGCCCCCTGTTTTCGGCATGATTTGCTATTTTTTCAAAAAAACACTGAAAGATGTAGCCCACTTCTATTAATTGCGGGGCCTTGCCCAATGTAACCATGGCAGAAATGGTACGGGGGAAGATATGCAAGCATTGCTGACTGAGAAGGACAGTAGTCTTTGGCTCATTGCCCCTCCCTGCAATCACAAGTTTCGCAGGTCAAAAAATCTGAAACTAACATGTTTTCAGCTTTTTTTTATCGTACACTGAAAGTTAGCCCACTGCTTATTTTCACCCAATTTGTTTTTCAATTTTTGGTTTGCTATCTCTCTTTGGTACCCCTCATAGGTACATTTCACTTACCAGTAAAATACCTGGGCAAGCGCCCACTTAAAATATAGAAATAATCGCGAGAGAATGGGGGATGGGCGCTTGTCCGGTCATCAATTTTACATATAAATGTGCTGTGCATATTTTCTCAGATCTCAAAAAATTTGGTAATGGGCGCTTAAAGGGCAACTCCGCTCAATTTTGAAAAATTTAGGCTTACATGTGATTCCATTTCACAAAGCACTACTAAACAGCTCTACGTCTTCGGATTCGCGAAATATGGAATATTATTTGTGTAATCTCAATTTAAACATCAGCTGATACCGAAACCGAAACTTCGGTTGCGTCAGGCAACATTGATCTTGTGGCATCAGAGTCATGGCCACGTCACGTCGAACCACGTGGTCTTGTGACGTTCGTGGGGGCGAGGTACGGGACACGCGAAGCGGGCAGGTCGCTTCGCATGGCGTGAACGGTGATGGCCCGGGGGAGAGGGGGAAGGGAACAACACGAAAGGAGAAAGGGGGAGCGGAGAAACCGGACATGCGATAAACGCGCAGGGCAGCGCAGACTAGTGCATCCGCGTTACGGTGATCACGTGGATGCCGTAGAGCCAACACCGGGAGGAGAAACTCATGACGTCATCGTTCAATTTCGCTCTGAGAAGTAAAAACAAACAAAACGTGAGAAATGACGTAGTCATGCCTCTGACGTAGTGGTTCAACGTTTGCCGCTCCAACTCCGTCGCATTGACTGCGCTGACGATTGCGCCTCAAGTCGCACGCTAGAGTTGGCAGATTTCGGCGACTTGGCTCATTTGAAAGTTTGCTGGCCAGTTTATTAAATATATAGACGGAATTAGACGGTAATATTTGACATGGGGTCTTCCTATATGATACTGAAGAGGGCTGCATAGTTTTCTAAATATCAAAAATGAAGCGGAGTTGCCCTTTAATGTGTAATGGGCGGATGCACGGTATTCTACGGTAGTTTTCATTCCAAGTGAAAGACAAATTTAGACATCCAACAATAACTCGTTTGTGCTGTGTGCACAACTTTACTACTCTTTTAGAGTGCAGCTCATAGGCGCCCGTTTCCGCCTTGAGCGGCGTCGGCGTAACCGCAAGGTCATGTGACCCTCAGGTCGAGTGACCCCCCTAGACCCCCCTCATGTCACATGACCCACATGTCACATGACCCCAGGGTGACCCTAGGCCACGTGGCCCCCCCAGGTAATGTGACCCCCCTCCCACATGACCCCTGAGGTCATGTGACCCCCCCCCTCCCCCCCCCCCCCGAGGTCACGTGACCCCCCGGCCATGTGACTCGCTCCGAGGTCATGTGACCCCCCAGGTCACGTGGCCCCCCCAGGTCATGTGGCCTCCGAGGTCACGGGGCCCCCCAGGTCACGTGGCCCCCAGGTCACGTGACCCTCCAGGTCATGTGACCGCCCCGAGGTCACATGAACCCCCCCTCCGCGCCTTCCCCTCCTCCTCAAGAGCTGCGCTCTAATTCGGCGTTACAGGGAGTTGTAAACGGCTTTCATTTTTTCTTCTATATCGTATTATCCTGAGAGATAACCCTCCTAAAAGCAAAAGCAAATCGGTTGAAAATATGAAGTAAGCTAACTTTCAATGTGCAATCAAAAAAAAAGTTTTAAAAAATGCTAGTTTTAGATTTCGTGACCTGTGAAACTCGCGATTGCAGGGCAGATGAACCAAAGACTACTGTCCTTCTCAGTCAGCAGTGTTTCTTAAATCTCCCACCTTGGCTAAGTAAACACCATTTCTGCTGAGGTCACCATTGGCCAGGCCGGCCCTGCAATTACCAGAAGTGGGCTATCTTTCCGGGTTTCTGAAAAATAGCAAATACTGCCAAAAGTAGGGGTGGGCCATCTTTTGGGTGGGCATCTCATTTTTGACACTTCTTGAAAATATTTTAGATAGGAGAGAAAAGGATAGAATGTGTAAATGACAAAAACAGTTATCTGCACCCTTTCAGTTTGCAATAATTAGGCTCAGTTTTGTTAAATACATTTTACAGGTTAAAAGAGAGCGCTAGGTATCAATTCCTTCTCGTTTACTACGTATTTTAAACCTTTCCTTGTGCTACATAATTCATCCTACTTTATTGATTCAGATCAAATCACTTTCTAGAAGCCTTTTTCTGGCAGTTCCAAGGCATTAGCTTGTTAACTTATATTTATTTTTAAAACTTGTTCCTTTGTCACAGGACTGCAGGAGAGAGCTCTTTCCCCAAATTCCTTTAAAAAAGTGTGACCAAAAAAATTTTAAAAAATCCAATATAAATATATATTTTTTCACATAATGATAACATGTGGCAGGAGGGTGGGAATAGAAATTTTGAATATACCTCAGGACGAAGTTTGACGTGCCTTTTTACTATCTTGTTTTCATTTAGGTTGCTGATGTTTTTATTTTCACCACACAAGTCGTACCTTTAATTTGTATTGCTGCATTTCTATACCGAGTGACAACTTCTTTATCTACTGATGGAAAAGCAAGTGTATGCTCGAAAACCCATAGGGCGAATTACGAAGGAAAGATCTGTCACAGATCTTTAAACAGCTGCACACACAGAATACACACTATATTCATTGTCACCTAAAATATAAGAGCGAATTTCTGCTCAGAGTTTATATGCTGTACCACGTAATTCTTACAAAATTATTTGTCACAAAAAGACTATTATCAAATATTGAGAATTCACTCATTCCAGAATAAGCACCCACCCCTCAATTTCGTAACCTTCCAGAATATACACAAAGGACACATCTTAACATATTGACGACATAAGGAGCTTCAATCCCCCAGTTTTATGTGATTATCCCCAAATTTTGAGTGGGCGCTTGCTCAAAGTTATGATAATCTATTGTGTATTAAAAAAAAAAATTATGGTTTGACTACCATAAAATACCGGAGCACTGAAAATTGCATGGGTTAATCTAAACATGGGTGCTTGTCCAGTCAAATCAGCTGCTTAATGTATAATTTGCAGAATTTCTAATTTTGAGAAATATTAAGAGTGGGCACTTGAACGAAGTGGGTGCTTTTGCGGTATTTTACGGTAAACTACAAATACGTCTTCTCAAATGCACATTGAAGTTTATCTTAATCCACCACTTAAAGGAGGACATTAGTAATGTTCCACATAAGGAGCCAAGCCTTTTTTCTTTTTACTGTGGTTCTTGAGGTGAAAATTAGTAATACCAGCTTTAAGCTGTTTCCACATTTGTACTTCTCTTCATTGTGACAGGATAAATAGTTCCACCTAAGATCGAGCACAGCTTGCAGTCTCCAGGCAACTGCAGATGCAGACTGAGAAAATTTGCCTGATCCCTGGCTTCGATTCTGGTACCTCTAACTAACAAGCTCAACGAGCTACATTCCGCTAGTTATTTTGAATGTTTTCAGCTGCGCACCTGTCGCCTAAAGCGTGCAAGTTGCGCTCCATCTTAGGCGGAAGGATCCATTTATTCTATCGTGAATCTACTCCAGCTTGGAGATTTTCCCAAAGTCATATTCACGTGCATCTAACCTCATCATCGTGCACAGAAAGAATTTTGTCAGCACTTGGTAAACTTCTGTGTGCATTTTCAGGGCTGACGAAAATCAAGACGGCCAACTGAGCATCAAAGAACTGGAGAAATGGATAGCTGCAAAGGTGAAAGAGCACTACAGCCAAGCTGTTCGGGACAACTTCTGGATATTTTCGGCACTGGACAAAAATCATGATGGTAAGGCAACATCTGTCGATAAAAAAAAAGATTTCCGCCTCATAACGGGAAGTTGCACATATGTTGCTGAAAGCTTAAACTCAAATCACGAAAATGCTAACAGTGATCACGGGAGTGTAAAAGATTCAAAATATGACAACCTGACTGGTGTAAAAGATTGGAAGCTTGAATGTAAACTACATAAAAGTGGTGGCATCCAAGGGCAACAGATGAAGCCTCTTGTTAGACATGCCCTATATTTTTCTCAGTTTATCTTTTGGTCTCAAATCATATATTTGTTTATTGAACTTTGCGGTGACTCTAGACAGTCCGTGGGCCTGTTTAGAGAGGTTGCACCTAACTGTACTGGCGTGAACGTAAAAACACAAAAAAGCATGTAAAGTATGCAATCTTGTGATGTGATAAAATGAAAATGCTGCGCAAGAATAGTACAAAAATAAAAATGTCAAATATACATAATATCAGGAAAAACATGATCCATGGCATTGCAAAATAAATACACACAAGGAAATCTAAATGACTATTGGCTAAAAAAGTATGAATGCATGAAAAGCATCCACTCAAAAATCATGAGGAGTGTATGCATACTTGAAAGCTGAAATCTATCTACTTCGGACATGTTTTCTACATTAGTCTCATTAAAAGTATACTGGATATGTTCAAGGGGTTGTGTACGTTTTGGCTCAGACCAACCGAATACACAAGGAGAGTAAAGAGTTGTATTACAAACAGATAAGGTTAGTTTGGGACAACCAATCAATCTCTGGAGACGTGTAAAATTAAAAAATTTGCTTTCAGAAACGCTTTTTAGTTGTTTTCAAAGCTTTGAAAATGTGTCTTTGAAGCATTTTAGAGTTGTTTTCTAACTCTTTCTTTGCTTCCGGGATATAACCTTTTTAGAGAGTGGTATTTATACTCTGTTTCAGCATAAATGTGAGTGAAGCTGATGCTAGAAGCACTGAGCGGTTGTCTCGAATGACACTCTCATTTTACGAGCCTGCATGCAAAGGAGCCCTACTCAGAGCACTGCACTAGTTTTTGTGGTAGTTAAGTTCTTGCTGGGTAGCTGCCTCAGATGTGATGATGGCAACCCCCAGGTCGCTTGGCGGACGGAGATTATGGAGAAGCACATGGACACCCGGATGAAGATAATAAACCGATATATATACATATGCAGTTTATTTTTTCGTGCATAGTTAATGAAACAGGGTATTGACCTATTTAATTCCAGCATGCTTTTGCTCATACCTTGTCACCTTCTGTCTTCGTGTCAGGCCGTGTATCCTGGGACGAGTACCACGTCAACTTCATGTTGGAAAAGGGCTTCGACGATAACTATGCAAGCACCACCCCTGAAGACCACAAGGGGTTGGAGAGAAGCGGTAAGCTGTCTTTTGTCGAAGATAAAGAGTCCAATCGAAACATGTTTGAGTAAATATTTTTGGGAGAGAAATCACCGGAGTAGATTAAACAGAAAATTGATACTTCACCCCATATTGGAGTGTAATTTATGTACTCTAGTTGCCTGGTGAACAGTGAAGCAGCATATGCTGTCTGGTCACCTATAGTCTAGGGCAGTAATTTTCAAGTGGGGCTCTGCGGACCGTTTGGGGGTCCTGGAAGGCCTTCTTAGGAACCCCCTCAACCGTCAGTCAGAGTCGAAGACAATAAAAACAAGTTTTATTATTGATGCTGGCTGTCCTACAAAGCTAAATAGTAGACCAAACCATGTGTGCTGAGTGAATAGGGCTGATTATTCTCTGTCTCAGAGCTTCAAGGTTGCCCTCAAAGTCGAGATTTTGTCATTGTAGTAATCATCCAATCCTCCCCTCTCTACCATCGGTGGGGAGTGAGGCCATGGCTCCCAGCACTTCTGCCCGATTCAGAGAAGGTTCCTGAAACATTAGTGGTTGAGAACAGCCGGTCCTAGAGTGCGTTCCCCAACAGATGCATGCACTTTCACAGGAGTGCATGCGGCGTCCTACCGCACTTGAGTTCACTAATCGAGATGGAGTAAAAGGTTTTAAGAGGCGCCACTGACAACCCCAACATCAGTGGCTTTTTCCAGCCGTGCAAATGACTGAAAGTGATTTCGACTGATGCGCTCAATTTGAAAACACCCGCCCGAATCCATGACATAGTTGGTGAAATAGTGCGCTCCTTGACTTTTTGGATGACTTCAGGCGGAAGCGTCGTTTAACTTTCTCTCTTTCCCTCTCATCGTTCATGGGCACGCATGCGGCGCAAGTGCCGCCTTGGCCAACCGCGAGTATTTTGCCCGAAACCTTTCTTCGCGTGCAGGCGAGTGCGTCGCACCAGTGCCTCTTTTTTAGCAGTGTTAGTCGGTCTAAAACAAATTTAAAAAAGGTAAAAAGAGAAAATGAGCGTGCCCAGCAGCCTTTGGTAAGCTTAAAGCGTGAGGGGCGATGTCAGCAAGGGAAACGCCGCGTGAAAGGTTATCGAACAAGTAATCCGGCCACCCCGAAAAAAAAAAAACTTCGTCCCGAGCCCGTCCTCGACTTTCCTGTTGCGCAGCACCATTTCTCAACGCCCGCAGCTCTGCCGGCGGGGCGCCTCATTGAAGAGTGTGAAGAAAAAGCTAGGAGTCTGCCGATGTTTTGTTATTAACGCTTCCGGTCTGTGATTTTGATTTTTCCAGGTCAGCATTGTAGTGCCTTTACAGTCGCCATAAAATATGTATTTTATGAGACGACAATAATAGCGATTAGAGCGCATGCAACCTGGACACCTCTTAACGCTTTCAAAAATACTTCGCCAATGACATCACCAAAAAGAAGCGAGGAGGAGCTCACACGGGGGGGGAGAGAGAGAGAGAGAGAGAGAGAGAGAGGAGAGGGAGAGGGACGAGGACACAAACTTTAAATGGATGCTGAACCGAAAAACAGAATCTAAATTCTTTGTCGTTTTGATATTTACAGCACACGAATGGCTCTTAAATGACGGTACTTGAAACAATAAAGTAGTCTAAAATGTATGATTTATGGAAATAAATATTATAAGGTGCACCTGGTGAGTTCTTTGAAAGCTCGTTTACGTGATGACAACAAACCTGCTGAGTGCGCAGAACGCGGCTATGGTGAGCCACCAAAGTTGTCCGACCCCCTCGTTGGCTCCGGCGTGCGCTCACGCCGCGTGGTAAGCCGACGAAACGGAAATGCGACACTGCGAACCCCGTCAGACGTCGAAACGAAAATGCGACATGCGAACGCTGCTGTCAGAACTCCGCCAGGCGGTCAGAAGCGAAAATCGCGGCCGTGCGAAAACGCTGCTGTCAGGCGCGCGGCCATGGCCAAAGTATCAGGGCGGGAAAGAAATCGCCTGACCCGAAAAACCCACAGACCAAAGTCGCCGCCGCCAGCTAATGACTGAGGTGCAGAAGTGGACTGGGGGTGGTCGGTGGCTGGCAGGCAGTGCGCGGCTAACTTGGCTGGATTAGTTGAGTAAACTGGCAACGCGACGGGCATCCGTCTACATATTATTCTAAGCGCACTTCTCTTCCACGCTGTGTGCGCTCACGCAGCTCGACTTGATGCTACCGCCAGTTTCGCTGGGATTTTGTTGACATCAGTTCCGTTGCAGGTAATCCCAGAAAGCCTTGCGCGCTGGCCGGAGGCTTCTGGCGGCTTCTGGTCTCAACTGCGGCGTGTCAGCTCATTCCAAGAAATATAATAATCGACCATCTCCATCCCTCTACCAAGAATAGCATTTGTAAGGTATAGTGCGGCCCAGGAAGCTTGTCCGGGAGCTTATTTCGGCAACTTCTAGAGTGTGGTGCCCAGCATTTCTTTAAAAAACACTTTTCGTAGCAACAAATTTTTTTTTGCAATAATTCTTTTGTGTAGTATTTTATCATGCGCTTTTGAAGCGTTTGATACTGGTGAAATAAATATCAATCTTGGGTTGTCATTGGGTACACTGCCCAAGGGCTGTGTTTGTTGGTGACGCCGGGTTATTCCCTGGGCAGATATTAGGGATTTGGAGGCCAATCTTGGCCGGGTTCCGTAGGTAAGACAAGCACTAGTGTTCCAGCCGGATTTCACTCAGCACACCTAAGCCTATAATTTTCTTTTAATTCTCCGCCAACAGCGACCTCCCCCAACTTGGCCTGCCATCCCTGAAGCCACACAAATGCAACTCATTTCACTTGCGTTTTCAAGCCTAATCACCTTCTTTCTCACGTATACAAGGCAGAATATTTTAAGAGTTGTGATTGTGAAACGGATTTTGTAAAAAGTAATTTTATTTTTGTAACAACATTGTTCTGCAAAATCAAAGCAAGTTTTATAGCCAAGCTTCATGTGTTCTTGACGAAGTCATATATCTTTACAGCAGAGCTGTTAAGGGCTAGTTTCCCCAGGATCGTGTCTCCCGCAAAGAAATGTCGACATAAAACTCCGGTTGCCACCGTCGCTCATAGATGGCGGTAGCTGTCAGAGGTGTTGTGTTTGCCGGTTGTCCGCTTGCCGCCGTCGCTGATAGATCGCGGCAACATTTCTTCGGGGAAGGAGAGTGGGAACGGAATGAGCAGCAAAGTACGCAGCAGCGCGAATGAGCCTTCGTAACTGCCGCGAGGCCGCTATCTCCTAAAGTTCCACTGCGTGCCGTGGGTGCTTCCAGATTCTCTTGCGAAAGAAGACCAGATCGCTCACCCTGAAAATGCCACCGCCAAGAGCAGAAGCTACAGCTCCGCAGCTCTTCCTTCTCACCAAAGCGGAAAGGCCTCCAAAGTTTTTTTATTAAAGACATCACTAAAGTGAAACACCATTCAGCAGGCACATTCCTCATTCTCTTTCATTAAGGAAAAACAAAGAATGGAGCCTTTCCATTATTCCTATTATAAAATGATAAATTGACTAAAAACAAAAATACTGAAAAAATGGAATGAAGAAAATGCACTTCAAGTGTTCAAATCTCTATCTTTCATATAGCACCAAAGCATCTGAAAATAATTATAGCAAGTTAACTTTGTGGAAATATCCTTAAGATGTTGGTAGGCCTAAATTAAACATTTTTCAAAATCAATTACTATTTTTTTTCTAAAATTAATTTTTATAGTCTGCGTTCTCCCTTGACAGCACTGCTTTCAAAGGTTAGAGAATGTACACGACAACCATTGAGATTGCAGATCCCTTTGTGATCCATCCTGTCACCGTTATTCCCGGAATCCTCTGTAAGTTTGTTTTGGGACTCAACTTTTTAAATTAAACATTGATTCTGGGTTGACAAATTCCCTGGACAACACTCGAACGAGTGTGAGTAGAGAACCTATGAACCCAAGGCTGAAATGATCAACTTTCTGTCACTCTCCGTTCTCCCACCGTGGACCACAACAATCATGCTCGGGAACCTTTCACCAATGCTGCCGTGTTCGGTATTGCATTTCTAGAAGATCGCCTGGACCTCCCCATTTAAAGGATGCTGAAGTCCCTTGGAGCATTCTCTCAGTTTTGGCTAGATTACTGGTATCTGTCTTCAACTCCTTATTTACCACAGAAAAAGCCATATTAATAATTTTAATTTATTTATCCTTTTAATTAAATGTTAGGATGGAAGCGCCTTCCTAGGGAGAAAGTGGACCAAGAGTCCAAACACTGCTGTTCTTTTTTTTCATGTTCCTCATTGTCGTGATCACTGAATATGGATCACTGGTCGTGATATATTTCTCTGTAAAACTGGCAATAAATACACGCTAATTTTTTTTTTTTTACTTACCTGGCTTTAAGGAGTTTGTGTTGCAGTGAAAGCTCGGTGTCGGTGGCGTTGTAACGGCGAAATCCTGATTGGTCGATAGGGTCGTGATGTCAAAGCCAGATGACCTTGCAGGGAATTTCAAACAACCCAGGCGAAAATCAGTCCACTTCCCAGCTGGGTTATGGAACTGGTCCCAGCTAGAAATGAGGCAGCCCAGCTGGATTCCAGCTGGACTGCCTCATTTCCAGCTGGGAACCCACAACACTCACGTGAAACGTGGCGTCACGCATGGAATGAAAGTGATTAAAATACATTACATGTAGGTAATGCGAATTAAAGGTTGCTGCATGTCTCAAATGATTTCACTTTATAATGTAATTCATTTGCCTTAAAGAAAGATTTGAAGAATTTTAGGTGGGATTCCATCCCACGACCCTTCAGTTGCGTCAATAGTGAGAGATGGGCTAGTCGTACATCGTTCCTTTTGACAAAAGCACCACAAGACAAGGACATAAAGTAAGAGACACAGCACAGCCTTCGGCTGCGAGCCAGACACACTACTGACTAGGCATGTCCGCCGCACTTCCTGCTCACTGGCAGGAAGAGCATGAAAAGCGAATGAGAAGGTAATGCAAACTTGAGCCCGACAACGCTATCGCAGTCCACTCTGGAAGGCAAAGGAAGCTTAAGCGCCCTCCAAATTTTTTTTGACGTGTTATACAAATATTATTGCCATGTAGAAACTGGCTCTGTGTTCAATCTGCAAAGGTTCATCCTTTTTTCTGTCGAATTCCAGTGAAAGAGAAAATCTTGCTCGACAAAGCGAGCTGGTTCGAGGCAGCAAATTCGGACCCCGACGCCTTGAACATTGACAATTCCTGACGTTCCGTCACCCCGAGCACAGCCACGTCTCGCTGCTCAAGATGGTGAATGACATCATCAGCAACCTTGGTGAGCATTGACACAACCTCGTCGTCACTGTTTCATTCGGCTCCTAGGAGTCAAAGTCGCCATGTTTGAAACTTCGCATCTTACCGCAAAGTCAGTTAACATCAAACCTCCACAAAGTGCGGCGTGCACCGGGATTCCAAGTTTATGAACATCACCGTGACCATCTGCAGAACTCTTTCGAGGGGGGCAAACCTTATTTTTCTAACAGGGAAATTTTTTATATTTTATTTTTTTAGATGGGAGCAGTTTTGGATTTATGTGGCAAAAGCGTTGTTGTGGCAAGCCAACATTGGCCAAACGGGCACTATATAATGTCTTACTAGGGTGGGAGTCCTTTAGTCGTGTTATTCTGCTTTTATCGACGGAAAGGAGAGCAACTTTGGTCTGTCAGCTTTGACAATGTTGGTTTTATGAACAGGATAGCTTTGGGCTTTCGCTGTGCTCATTATACGTACCGTCGAGCATGTGGTTCACATCAGATAATCCTACTCACGCAGTCACACTGCTGATCCATCGTACAAAGAAACATGGGAACATAACTGCAGACAGTTTTCGTACGACCAACGGGGCAGGGCCATCGTACAAGAAAAAACACACCTCGGACAACAACTGCAGACCATCTTTTGTAAAACGTATTACCAGCGTAGCCGCAGCGTACGCCACCGAAGCAACTCATTGCCAATAACTCCCGAAAGGCCGAGGGGGCAGGTGCCACTCCCTGCACCCCCCCCCCCAATCCTGACGCCCACAAACGCCACGGTAGTATGGCGCTCAGTATTGTTCCAACGCAGACACTCTGTCTTAGTTCAAACGCCGACAGTCAGTCGTCATTCACTAGCGCCCGCTTCTTCCGTAAACTGCGACGATTGGACTCTCCGAGTGCCTTGTGGGAGTGAGGATGCACCGACTTTGTTCGTAAAGGCTCGTACTATAGATATTGACAAGGTGGGAACGGCGGGAAGGAGCTTTGGTTGTCCCGCGTCCAGCGCGAGCTTTCTACCTTGGACAACACTTCGGTGTCTCTCGCACTTGGAGCGCCAATGCGCAGCCAAAGCACGGGAGAAGGAGTGTGCTGGAGGTCGGGCGTTCGAAAGACACACCCTGCCATTTTGTCGGTGACTATAGCTGCAGTATTTGTACGTCTCGAAGCAAACTGCAGAGATGCAGCTGCTATTTTGATTTGGCATCATAAGACGACTTTTTGATGACCGAAATTGGCAAAAGCATGGTCTTTCCACTGTAACTGAAGCAGTTGCTAGAGCCTAAAATTTTAACGTGAAACATTCTTTGGCTAGGTGTTTGTCATTTCGTGAAGCCCAGAAAGTGAAGCTCCGGACAAAGGTGTGGCCGCAAGGCTCGACACTGATTGGTTGGCGGGTGAGAGAGGAGTGAGGTGCTACGCACGCTGATTGGTTATTGGCAAGGTCATGTGATCGGGTGTGAAGTGAGGAGGAGAGGTAGGTGAGGAGGCAAGGTGGTTTAGAAGGTTCTGGAAGATTTCCAGGTTTATCGTTTTAAGTTTACACATGCCACGCGTTAAATTATCTAATGAAAAGCGCCGTGAACATAGGCGTCTGGCCCAACGGGCTAGACGTCCTGCTAAACTATGATGTAAACATTTGTGATGCTAGAGGCATTTCACGTATGAAAAGCAATTGCCTAGCAATTTGCCATACATGTTTTTTTAATCTACAGTAGGCTTTGTTGCATTCTAAACCATTTTCGTTATTTCACTTGTGATCTCACTACTTAGATGGCTAGCTGTGTTACAAATCTTGCTCTAGTAGATCCAAGTTACTCCAGCAGATCGTACAACGTGACAACACAGATAGAGAAATATGGACATGGGTAAACTTTTGCTCTGGAGTGGGACCAGTAAATGTCTGAAACGTTACCAAAAAATGGTTAGCCAGACTGTTACGAAATTGCCAAACTTTAAAGTTCCCAATGTCCCACCTTTGCCTCACTTTTCTGAAGGTGCACCATAAGATGTGCTCTCTCCATTGTTGTCATTGGTTACGGACCGGTGTTCTTGTGGTTTCTTTTTCCCGGCCATAAACTCTGAATGTTTGTCAACTGGGAATGTTTCGACACAAACTATCCATGTTCACAGCATTACTATTACGAGGAATAATGCTACTAACAGTCATGGCATACTATTATAGTAGACCTTTTGCAAAGCATGTAGTGTCCGTCTGAGACACCAAGGGGGATGCTAAGAACAGCCTCTATAGAACAAACCGTAGCAGACAACAGAGGCAATCTTGGAGGCAACAGAGAAAATGCACGCAAGCAACTGCACCATGCCTGCCTACTTGCTTCACATGGCAGATGGTGCAGGGGCAAATCGGAGTGAATAGAATGTTCTAGTAATTCGCTGCGCACTTTTCACTGCCTTTGGGTGTTTTTGCAAAAGGTCTGTTGGATGGTTGGTTACCAATGAATTGTAGAAGGCCTATGCTTGTTGTGCAACAAAGCCTCAGAAGAACTGTGGGTATCTTTTGCAGATGAGAATGGAGACGAGCAGCTGTCGGAGGAGGAGTTTGCGCAGCTGACTCCAGACGAGACAACCCGGCAGAGCAAGGAGGAGTGGAAGAAGGAGCGCATCCTCGAGTTCCGACAGAGCATCGACCAGAACGGTGACGGCAGGGCCAGCCGCCAAGAGCTGCTGGTCAGTGGGGTCCTGGCCAGACGCGACTGTTCAGAGCATGGGCACGTTCTGCACGCCGGAACGTTTTGGAACTAAGTAGTTAAGAACGAGTTCAGGATACTGGCAGCACGGGCATCTAAGTTAGAAAAGATAAAGCAGCGCTAAAATAGACGAAGGACACGAGGGTTGCCGGTTTGTCTGTGTCTCTAAAACCTTCCTTTTTTAATGCGAAAGCATTAACTGTCTCATGGAGCGAGCCGACATCATCAGCTTTGAAACCATGCAAAACGGCACCTTAATGAAACCACGCGCAAAGCTAGCCAACAACACCTTTTACACTTCGGTCCCATTGGCTGGCGTGCGTCGACGAGGCTCCCATTGGCCGCTGCGCATCAGTTTGTGTGGTGTCATCCTGACTGTGTTATCACACTGTTGTTATCACTGATCACCGCGTTCGCTCGCCTCTTATCGGTTGTACGGCGCGTGGCAATATATACGGCGCATGGAATAAACCAAGGGGTTCGTTCTGCTGGGAACTACGTTGCTGTCTGTTCCTTCCTCGCGCCACAAGGCACACGACAGTTTGAACGATCGCTCACCTGATGGCGCTGCGTGTCCGCGAGGCAGCGGCTCCATTGTTCCACGTCCAGGGTCCGCGCGTTGTACGCCGCAGATTAACGAAGGGAGCGAAGAGCGCCGAGCGTGCTTTCGCATTCACAACTCATAAGAAGTGCTTAGGTGTGCCTCAAGCCTTTTGTTGTTCGAGCAGGACGCTCAGAAATGGTCATCATAAAGCTGTCCTGGCAACCAAACGATTAAGAACCGTCAATCGGTGGCTCAAAAGTGTGCTACGTTTGGATCGAATACCTATTGTCCAATCATCAAGTGCATGCAGCATCTGGAAGTTAAACATGTTTTATATTTGACAGAACATGCATTACAGTTTGTTACATAGTCTGATCAGTCACTGGCAGGGCCTGTTGTAAGTGAAGTTTATAGAATTGTCAAAATGTATGATTATGTCCTGCACTTTTGCTTTTGTTACCAGACCTCGCTTACTGGGTTCGTATTAAAATGGCACATCAGTATGTTTTTCTTTGCCATCCCGTAACAGTCAACTAGCAAATCTAAAGACCTCCATTGCATGTTAAAACTTTCATATAAAAACAAATCTGTGTCATCTTTTTACAGATGTACAACGATCCTGAAAATCCAGTGCATGCCAGGAGCGAAGCCCGAGAGTTAGTTGCCCAGGCCGACACGAATGGAGACAACAAACTGAGCTTGGACGAAGTGCTGGCCAAGAAGGACATCTTCCTCGGAAGCAAGATGGTCAATACGGCCAGGAACATTCACGACGAGTTCTAGGCTCCGACAGACACATCCGGTTTCTTGCCATCTCTAGAGTCAGATGCACAGCCAAACTTCTTAAGGCGATAAGGGCAATATGTCTGTGATATGTGAAAGGTATGATATTTTGGGAGGTCATCCTAATTTATGTTTGGGCTGCTGATTCTATGTTGTCATAACCGACCAAAGGTGCCTGCTCGAATCTCCACACCGGTCATGTTTTTTTGTTATTGTTTATTTTACGCTTGGGGGAAACTGTTAATCAGTGAGACAGTGTTTGTGATTATTGCATTCAAAGTTTATTTTGTTTGTTCAGCTGCTTGTGTTAGTTTATTTGCCTTATTTATTTTCTTAAACGCTGTGAAGTGAACAAGAAATGCCTGTGAAAAGGAAGCCACAGAGAGTCTCATAGTGTTTCGACTGAAGCACACAGTGTACAGAAGAGCTACATTAGCCTTGCCATATCAACTGCAAACACCAAAATGTCTTTGGCATAGCTGTAGTTTTGTATTATTTATATTTTTCCACTTTTCACACGCTAAGCATTAGAGGAAGTTGCACGTGCTTAGTCAAGATTTCCGATAAGTAGGCATAGAGAAGGACCTGTATGGAGTGTGCTTAGATCTAGCTTTCATAGACAACCAACACTTTCACCTATGCATATAAAAAAAAAACGCTGTCGAGTGCTGTGGTGCAAGGTGAGCGCCTTTGCGATCTCCTCTCTTTAGGCGATCAAGTTTTTCCATATTTCTTTTATACATAATGTAGTATGTTACTTTGTATGCTTATACATGTCTGCTGTTTCTCACATTTCACGACAACATTGTAGAACTTTAGCGAGTGTCGTTAACAAGGCTTCACTGAGAATCGCGTTGGGGCCTGTTGTACGTCACTCCTCTGCACGGCAGGTCTTCCGCCCCAAAAGGCAATAGTACTGAAGGAGGGAAAGGATCTGGGAGAGGAAGCAAGCGAGCAGAAGGTGGAAACTGTACATCTTAAGCAAAAAGTTGTCGGAAAGGTCAAATACTAGGGCCCGAACAAGTTTGCAACATTTTCATTCACATCACTGCCTTTGTCACATTTGTGTTACCTTGAAGCCTGTGTGTCCATTTCCTGACTTAGACCCCTTAAGTGTTTTCTTAATTTATTACACTTTCTTGCATATAATTGTTTTCTTCACAACGTTCTTACGTGTGATTTATCGCAGGAAACGCGATCTACAAAGGCTTAGCTGTCGAGAGAAAAACAAGTTTTTATGGCTCAAAGTCTCGATAGAAATAACAGAAAATATGCTGGGAAACTGAGTAAACTTTCAACATCTTAAAAACCCGAGACATGCAGACAAAGAGGGACAACACACACGACATAAGCCTATGTGTGTGTTGTGCCCAAGTCTCAGGTTTTCAAAACATTAAAAGTCTTGCATTGTTTTGCTTTTTCCATGCAAAGGCTGCTGTCACAACCGTCTGCTTGGGGCTTCCCTCACTCTTTCTTCCTCGGCCGCATGCCACGACAATACCTGACTTGCAACATTTGTGAAATAGAGTGTCTCCCGAGATATGCCATCTGTGATCAATGTAAAACATATTAATCTTTATGACCACCGAAACATATGAAATATGCCAATTTAAATGAAATTTAGACATGTATTTGTAGGGGGGTGAAACAACTCAAGTGACCTCTGGAGTCTCTGAAATCACATTTTTTCGTGTAGTTTTTGATTCGACTTTTTGTTTCTTTAGGCATATAAATAAATTAGTTGGTATCATGAATTCATATATACTAGTAGTAGTATTTCATGCCAGAGAAAAAATTATTGTTTCTTATGTCGAGACCCTGACATCAAGACACTGAGTACAAGCACGAGGTATTAACACTTTCAGGCTTTTGTGGTAGTTGAGTTTTAATGCGGAATGTGTTCGTGGGCCAACTTCCAAGTATCAGAGCATGGGGAAAATTTGTTATAAAAATACAATAACAAGACAAAGTCTACCTCGGTGCTCGCCAAGTGCCATTTGCAAGACAGTTCCTCACCCAGAATCGAACCCGGAATCTTTTGTTCCATTGTGCAAGTTCTGCCCCAGGTCTTTACAATTTCTATGTGCTTGCGTTTCCACAAAATATTTGTCGCCTCAACGTCGGGAGGGGTCATGTGACGTCAAGTGACAAGGTTCACATGGTCTTGTGGAAGTATTCGTTCAGACGTAAAACATTTTAACCTACCTTGGTGATTCACATAATGCTGACTCGGAGCCGTATATTGGGAGAGTTTGGCCAGTTTATGATCTCGCCGCCGTAACGCCCCTCCCGAGTGAGCCAATCAGCCCGCGGCACAGAGTGAGAGGCGTGAGCGCATGCGCGTGAACTCCCGGCTGCTCCCAGCTGAGCGGCGAGGTCCGCCATTTTCATTCATTCGCCCGGTAGAATGCATGAGATCGGCATCTAAATTTCAGTTATTTCCTTTTATATCGCTGGCTCTGGCAAGAAAATTATATACTGTTATTCCTCGGTGGGTTTAAAAGCTAAGAAATGAAGTTTTCTCGACGTCTGACCGCAAACTTTTATTCAAGCGAAAAAGAAGTCGGCCCGTAGCAGACGACGTGTAGCTTCAACAGTGCTCTGTACGGAAAGCGTGTTGCGTCAAAATGGCGGTCGTCTCCTCTTTGCTCCCTCCTTCCTCTCTCGCTCCTTCGGTGCTCTCCTCCCTCTCCTCCACTTTTCTCCTCTCCAGCGCCTTCGTCGCCACACCCACTGGCCAGACTCTCCTAACATGTGGCTCTGTACTGACTGATGCAGAATGTGTTGGGTGTTCATGTTGGTATTCTAAAAGCCAACTGGGCAAAACAAGTGAAACACATCTTAACAGGCCGATACAAACAATGCATTTTACATTCGTAGGTTTTCTCGGAGTGGTCATTTTATGTCAACAAGCGCTTGTAGCTTTTGCTGCACTGTCAGGTTAGGTGTAAACAAACAGTAGCATCATTCAGAGTTGTTGATAAGGAAGAGCTGAACTCATTCTAAACTTTTGCTGACGTGCCGTTTCATAACAAAACAAGAAATCATGTAAAAAATCAGCAGAACCCATCCTTTGGGAATGATTATCTACGTTAATGCGAATAGCATCAAACGGTGCGGAGTTATGCGCGTTCGTCAGGTGGCCGGCACACTCTAGATACGCCAGCCCACTCTTAAGGCGATTCTAAATTTGTTGACACTTTCACAGCCCTGCGCACGATCTCCGCAGCCCAGCACGTGCGTTTGTGTCACTTAGGAAGGCGAGCAAAGCACGCGCCATACGCACAAACACTCAAAATGGTACCGACCAGACTTTCTGGCGTCTCAGCTAGTCTCAACCAACGGTACTCTAAACGGTTGTTTATATCTTTACCATAGGACGCGCCTTACAGCGCTGTCACAGCTACCGGTGCGCGCGCGTTCCATGCACGAGGGCTCATTCCGCTCTCGTGAGGGTGAGCACTGCCGCTACATCACCCTCTCCCGAGCGCGGGAGAGGGTGAGCTAGGGGCAGTGCTAAGCCTCACGAGAGCGGAATGAGCCCTCGTGCATGGAACGCGCGCGATGGTAAAGATATAAACAGGTGTTTAGAGTGCCTTGAATGACTGCCTTCATAGCTCTGTGGTTAGCGCGTCTGCCTGCTGATCAAAGGGTCAACGGTTCGAATCCCGCCAGCGCCGGTCTTTTTTATTTATTTATCGACCCGCGGCGTAAGAGGTTAGATAGCCAGATAGATATATAGATAGATAGATAGATACATAGACGAAAAGTGCGTGAAGTATCCAAAGAATGCTATTCGCATTAAAAAAACAGTGCAGCAAGCGCCTTTCCTCGCATTCATTTGGCGTGCCTTGACACACATTTAGGAACTGTACCTCCACACTGCTGAATAAAGGTTGTTGAACTCGATAAACAGACAGGCAGGCTGTACAATATTTTCTTTTATTGGTTGTCCTAAACAGGAACCGATCAACTCTAAGAGTGATCTACATGAATCAAACCAGCAGGGCTGGTCTTTGCGTCAACGATCGCGTAGATGCGCTCTGCGAACGCAGACACGACATCCCCGCTCAACAACGGCACATAATAAATAATGCTCACACTCTGCAGGAGACAAGACTATAAGTGCGTGACCTGAGAGCATATATAGTAAAATCCATGTTTTTTTTAATGCAAAGTTCTAAAGTGTATACTAAAACAATGCCACGCTAAATCACTAGTGCAAAGATGATACTGCGCCACAGCAGTTGTGATCCTTTGTCGATGCACTTGCGAGAGAATGTCCGCCGGGACGTTGTCTATGACTAGGACTGGGAACTACCAACCTTTGAACAGTACCATATGTGATGACCAGTGAACATGCGTAAACGACGGCGTACTTCATGAAACCGGGACAACTGACGTAATCCCCAGTCGCATTTAGACATCGACCAATACCACCCCCATGACAAAGAGAAACAAAACAGCATTCGCTCTTAGGCAGAGAGACTTTCGAGACACTTCGAAACAATCTGGTTATCACAACTTGCATTAAGTAACTAAGAGTGCACTTTCGGCCGCCCCTATTCACAATCTGACAACCAGGGGAGGCAGAAAGGGAGTGCACAAACGACGTTCGCGGTCCCCCCACGTGAGTATTTCTGTCGCCCTCTGCACTCTCCCACACTGGAGAGTAGCTCTCGCATCTTTTAAATAAAGTGTCCCGCCACGTGGCCGCACAAACACAAAGTGACACAACCTCGCACAAACACTGGCACAATAAAGATCAACGCCGGAGAGGGTCGACTGACTGCCACACGTCGGAGCACCAAGTTGTGCAACAAGCTGCAGAAACGACGCGACGCTCAACTTTCCTGGCAACAGCAAGGCAAACAAGGTCGCTCCGTCCCTTCTCCCGAGACTAGGCTACTGGTGGTTCATACCACCAGTAGCCTATGGGAGTGCTAGGCCCAAATTCTGGACAGTATGGCTTCGATTATGTCCGATCCAACGAACAACTTGCCCGTTCCTAATGGACACGTTCATAGAATCACACAGCTTACAAGTGCCCCCAGCCATCTGAGCAGTTCCTTACGCTCGTTGATAAACTCCGTTCACCCATTAAGTTGAGAATGCAGCCAAAGCCACAAGCGCGAGCTAACCCGTGCTCCTAGCTTTGAGACTGGCATCTCTAAAACGCGCTAGTGCTCGCTGTAGCGTTGGCTGCGGTCTCGGCTTAAAGGTGGACAGAGTATAGCAAGGTGTTCTCTTACAAATTCTGTTTTTGCAGCTTGAACACACCCACGGGAGGGATCTAAAAAAGACTGACGACAAAACCGTCTGCCAGCGTTTTCCTTGTACGACAGCCCGAGGTTTCCAAGGAGGTGGTTGGTATAACTTGGACGACGACATCGAACAAACGCAGGAAAACATAAAAAAGGTCGGCGCAGCCCACTCCGCACCCCGACGGTTCGCGAGCAAGCTGCGGCGGGGCGGCCGGACGTCGAAGAGAGGACGGCACCCCGTCGTAGAGGAGAGGGGAAACGGCTACTCATGCACTCTGGCCAGTACTGGATGTAGTAGCGCTTGGTGGTGCCTTCGAACAGCCGGTCCAGCCAGTTGGGCAGTCCGTCGAGGAGGTGCTCTTCGAAGAGGATGCTGCCGTACACGTCTGAGTCGACCTCTTCCTGCCGGCCGAGCAGACGGCCGGACTCCACGTCGCTTGCCTCCGACCCGCTGCTCGAGTCCTCAAACCCGATGAAATCTCCGCCAGTTTCCTTTTTCTGGTGCGAGGAAGAAAGACCAGGCTCAAGAGAAGTTGGGCTAAAGTGCAGAACGTTTGTTCTTTCCCCGTTTTCAAAATACCCTCTCCTATAATATAGTGCCAGTTGAACATGAAGGAAGGATTAGAGAGAGAGAAAAAAGGCATACACACCACTGGACTAGCAACTGTTTAATAAAAGTATTTTTCTTCATCTACCTAGTGTCACTAAATAAGCTACGTTTAGTGGCTCTACATCTACCTATATTGTTTTTCAGTTCCTCTTTTTCTTTATCCACATTACATTTAATTTAATTTAGTGAGGGACGTCTTCCTCCCTCTTCTACTCTTACAACCGAGCCATCTTCCTCGTCTTTCATTTGTCCGTTATGGGTGCAGCCCCTCTAAGACAGACAATTTCCAGGGGCATTGTGTGGCCGAGTGGGCTAGCGCGCACCAGCTAGGGGCACGTGAAGCTGAAAGCTCGCGCTTACAGAACCCAGGGATCCTGGGTTCAGTCCCCACCCCTGCCCGTTTCGATTTGGATGAGCATTGTACAGGCGTGCGGTAATGTATCACTACTTGTGGTGCACATTAAAGACCCCAAGCTAGCGGTCGTGCTGCACTGGCTAAATTGCTCATCTACAGTAAGTAACAATGTTCCCATGTTCTTGCTGACTTAACTTCTGCTGTATCAACAACTAACGACTACTTTGTTAGTTTTTTTGGACAATTTCCTTGTGCCGTTAAGCGATGGAAGGCGACTCGCACAATTGTCTGTCTTTGCGTCAATAGCAAGGGCCTCGAGGATTTCTCGAGCGAACTTGTTGCAATTTCTTGCCAGGATGTTTAGGCTAGAAAACTCTGGTGCACACTGACACGCACAACAATGGGCAGGTAGGTAGGTGCCCTGCTGCTGCGATGGCCCTCACTGAAGCAGCATGTTCCCTTGTCCGGTCATTGATGCACCTTCCAGTCTGCCAGGGGCGGATCCAAGGGGGGGGGGGGGGCGAGGGCAACCCCCCCTCCCCCTTCTTGGAGGGCAATTTGCCATGGGTGGACCCCCCCGGTGCACAAGCAAAAATGGGAAAATAGTATCCTTACAAATTTTCCGGCCCCCCAAAACGGAGTTCTGGATCTGCCCCTGCAGTCTGCCCAATGCATCATTGACTGCACATGACTGGAAGGTGCATCCAAATACTTTACTAGGGGAATATGGGACACTCCCTGAGAATACATAGAAAAAGATGACAACAACTGCTCTTACGGCAGTTGCTCTCCGAAGCACCGGCACTGCTTAGCTCAGTTGGTACGATATCCAGCTAAGAATCGCTCAGTTGTGAATTCGATTTCCATTGGGATGTCCTTCTTATGTTCATCTTAAATGGGTACCATGAGCTTGTGTATTTTATTTACAACTTTAAACTTCGCATAAGATGTAACACCAGAATCTGACGCTGGAACGTAACAATAATTTAATGAAATTCGGCTGATAAAACAAAATCCGCATTGAAATATTGTGTGCCCTTTAAAGTGCTTACTGGAGAGGGCTGTTGCCCGAGTCATCAACGGAATAAATGAACACAACAATAATGTGCCGTGGCAACTGACAGAAAACAGCTCACGTCTCTGCAGAACAGTTTCTTCCGGAATCATGAAACTCTGTCTCAAATACTCTTTTCGAGCTTCTCGAGAAAACTTTTGTCAAAAAAACTCTAACTGTAAACATGATTAGCTCAATCTGCTAATGACAATCGTACGCTCGAATCTTGAATGAATGGCTATATTTTTTGTTCGAAAGGGCCAATTACAAAGAGCACTCAAAGATCAGCCATCGAAGAGCGCAATGCATCGCGTGAGCCAGATCAATTGACGTTGCTTGGTATAGCGTGGGCAAAGCCGCTTGGGTTACCAGCTCTGCCAAAACCGCTTGGCATGGTTACAAGCTCTGCCACTCGGCGTCACCAACGCATTACAACCTGGTCGTTTTTGGTTGCCCATCCCGCTTCCCGCAAAGTCGAATAGGCCGGAAGAGAACGGAGCTTGCCGCCGTATTTCCGCAGGGCGGCGAAGGGCAACTTCGGTCAATTCCAAAAATTCTGGGATTACGGGCAATTAGTGTCAAAACTGTTAATAAACGGTTCTATGTTATATTCGTTTTCCGAAAAGTTAAATAGTTTTCCTGCAAACCTCATTTAAGGGGAGACAGAGATTTAACTTCTAAACTACTGAAGTGATCGAAATGAAATTTGTGGGGGAGATTTATCATCAGATGTATGTGTATTGTGCAAACTCTCAGCTCTCTAGGTCTATTTTACATACTTGCATAAGAAGACGTGTCACTCTTCATTAAGAAATGTATGATATGCAAATTTAAGCTATTAAACACCAATTTGAGTGCTTGAATATAAAGTGGGGGATGTGGGACTTTATTGTCTTTATAACTTAAATGTAAATATTTCAGGAAGAGTTATTATTACCTCAAAATATGAGATGGATTTCTGTCCTACGTCAATGTATCAAAACATAGTTTTTTTCTAAATGAGGACTTCAACTTAAACCAAATTAAAGAAGATAGCCTGATTCCCCAGTAAATTTCAGTTAATAAACATCTTGATTGTGGCACCAGAATACTTTTACTTTTGAACCAAAGATTCCTTCGTATGAGATTTGCAGCAAAAAGAGGGGAACTGAGAAAAATGCATTCAAACATTGAACTCCTTCACTGTCTTGTTACTGTCTGAAAATCTGTGGAAAATATTTTATATCAACATAACTATTTGGCGTATGGTTATCAAATTTAGTGTAAAGGTGTATAATTAGTTTCTAAAACCAAAATCCTCATAATTAAAAAATGATGTTTTTTTTTTTTTTTAATTTTGAAATTTAGGTTTATGTCTCCTCTTAAACGAAAATCACAAAGCGAAACCGAAACGCTTGCGCGGCAGGCAACATTAGTCCTGCTCCTCAACTACTGGACATCACGTGGTATGGAGACGTCGGCTCTGTCATCAACGAATACGGCGGACGGCGTGATGGCGTTGTTCAGAGCCGTATATGGGGAGAGTTTGGTCAGTCTATGATATCACCGCCGCAACGCTCTCCTCCCGAGCGAGCCAATCAGCACGCGGCGCAGAGCGAGAGCGTGAGCGCATGCGCGTGAACTCCGGCTGCTCCCAGCTGAGTGGGGAGAGCCGCCATCTTCGTTCGTTCTCCCGGCAGAATGCATTGCATCGGCATCTAAATCTCGATTATTTCCTTTTATATCGCTGGCTCTGGCAAGAAAATGATATACTGTTATTCCTCAGTGGGTTAAAAAGCTAATAAATGAAGTTTTCTCGAGGTACGGCCTCAAACTTTTACTCAGGCGAAAAGAAGTCGACCCGTAGCAGGCGGCCAGCGCTCAGCCTCGGCAGTGCTCTTCTCCGACCAGTCTCCGACAGCGTTGCGAAAAAATGGCGGTCGTCTCCTC